>JAOXYF010000008.1:17054485-17080728 GCA_028565775.1 Sternarchorhynchus goeldii
TATATATATCCTGGGCCTTATCCAAGGCCACATTATCCAGGGCCACATTAAAAGAAGTGCTTTGGCATCTACTCACAGAATGCATCCTAGCTGATAATAGGTTATGGTCCAACATACCATTGAACTAGGATACTGCTGGACACAGGAGTCAATGCTGAGAAGAATTACAGTACAAGCATAAGTGCAATAGCCAGTGATAAGTGTGATCCCAACAGTCAGTGCTGGAGGGGTTCAATGAATCAATAGAATATTTCTGTAAGTGCAGGATTAGTGGTCATATAAAATACTTCACAACTAGATGAGTCTTCGGTCTGAGTTTGAAGACATTAAGGGGTAGTGGAAGTTCGTTCCACTATTTGGAAGCCAGGACAGAGAAGAATCATGATGCTTGTCTTTCATGAGACTCAAAGGATGGTGTTTCAAGCTAAGCCATACGTGAGGTTCAGAGTATTCGAGGTACGTATCAGGCCTTGACCATTATCATCATTTAGGGAGGGGATGGTCCTTTCTTTGCTTTGTAGGCAAGCATCAGGGTTTTAAATCTGGGCATTTACTGGAAGCTAGTGAAAGGAAAACAGTATTGGAGTAACACAAGTGTGTATCTGGAAGACCAACCATGCTGTTGCCGTGGATTGGTTGTGGAGGTCTGATGGCCCGTAAAAGAGAACCAGCAAGTAGCAAATTGCATTGGTCAAGCCTTGAGATGACTGAATAAGCACCTGGGTAGCTTTCCATGAGAGACAGGGCTGAATCCTTCGCAATTAGTGAAGGAGAAACCTGCATGACCGGATCAGGTTTGAAACATGAGTCGAAAATTATAACTGGTTGGCCAAAGTTACACAAAAGCTATGTGCAGCTTCAGGACAGCAAAACAGCTTCTCAAAAGTGTGTGGAAGCTCAGTTTTGCTAGGGTTGAAGTGGAGATAATAAGAGCTGCTCGCAGACACTGGAGCACAGGGCCGCTCAGCCTGAAGGAGCAGGAGCACAGGGAGGCTCTCAGCCTACTGAAGCAGGAGCACAGGGAGGCGCTCAGCCTGTTGCCTGATTGGTCCTGAGGGATTCGGGTTTAGACCATGTTGAAGTTGTTAGAAAACTCAGTATACACACACCACAAAGACTTTGTCTTCATTCACATTTTAGGCTCTGGGATAGAGTTCCAGTTCTAGTTGGCTAGAAAAGAACGTTTCTGCTTATCCTCATGTGCAGCCTGTTCCAGATGCATTTATCATTGTGCTGTGGACCCCCTCACAGTGACACGGGAAGGGAGGAAACCTGCCCATGTGCCAGAGCTGGGCGTGGCAGCTACTGTTGGAGAGAGTCCTCGGCCTTCATGGAGCTGATCCACATTTACAGCTGCTGTTGGAGAGAGTCCTCAGCCTCTATGGAGCTGACTCACATTCACAGCTACTGCGGAGGAGAGCGCCTGGACTGTTAACCCTTTATATGCCCCCGCTTTCTTTCTTGATCCTCTGGACTCAGATCACACTCTCTTTTAGCTGAAATCTGTTCCGAGCATGAGGGTGGAACACTTTTGTGCCGTGACAGGCTCCAGGGAGGGTCCATTCCCCCTACACACTCACATACACACACGCACACACCCACAAACCACATGCGCACACACCCAAACCACCCATATGGAAAATGCAAAGCTCAGGTTACTTCCTGTCCCTGTCAGCCTGTGGAGATAGAGGGTGACCTCACTCATGGAGACCCAGATCCAGACTCAAGGGTGGTACTGAAACAACATCCTCCATGTTGTCAAATCCGTCACTCTCTTCCAGACAATCACAGCTCTAACTTCCCTTTAACAGGAGTCATTTTGTGCATGCCTGTATATGTTATGTGTGTGTCTGTGTGTTGTGTGTGTGGCTGTGTGTTTTGTGTCAGTGTGTTTGTGTTTGTGTGTGTTGTATTTGTGTGTGTTTGTGTAGTGCACTTGGCTATAATAATCACAGGGTGCCATAGTTCTGTTAATAATTCATTATGGAGCAGACGTCACACATGTTATACTTCTCTCTTACATGCTTCTCACACACACACTTCTCTCAATCCTCTCTTACGGCCACACCCACAATCAGACACAGTGTGAATTTCTTTGCCCTGCTCTGATTGGTTGGCATGGGACCAGGACCTCCCTTCCTCCGGAGATCTGACAGGAGAGAAGGTCCTTAGCTGTGAACTCTCTGTGGGTTTGGACACACACACATACACACACACACACACATGTACTCTGTGGATGTAACTGCTTGTTAGAGCATGCTCACTCTGTGCACACTCTGAGCAGGGAGGCACAGTAGGGACCGTGTGTGTGTGTGTGTGTGTGTATGTGTGTCTTTTTCTCTGAATGAGCAGCTCCCACATGCATTCCCTGTCCTGAACTGTTAGCCAACCTGGAGGTGGAGCCCCTGAATAGCCTCATGAGTGTAAAGAACTGTGTGAAAGAAAGAGAGAGAGTGAGGGAGAGAGAGAGGGAGAGAGAGAGAGAGAGAGAGAGGGAGAGAGAAGGAGAGAGAGAGAGCGTCAAAATCTCAGAATTGAGGAGTCTTCTTCTTTCTGTTGTTGCTGATGGAACGAGCTCTGCAGGGAGCTGACCTGCTCCCCTGGATGGCTGCAGGTACGTGTATGTGAGTGAGGAGTGCAGACTCTCAGATCCGTTTGACTTGTGCGTGTGTGGTGCCTGACCACGCGTCTGTGTGTCTGTTGGAGAGCATGTGTTCACCTGCTTTCAGCTGCTCCACTTCTGTAGTTTGGCTTTCTAAACCAGTTGAGGTTTATATAGCATGTTTACAGTGCAGGTTTGGCTCTGTCCAAACTCACTCGTTGTCTTAAGTTCTGCTGCATAGTGCTGATTTGGGTCACTTTTCCTGAGTTAATGATTCTTGTTACAGTCTTGTTATATTTGTGGTTGACAGGATAACACACACAGATCCTCGGTATTGAACAGTTTTAGTATTTTGTATTTTTGTCTTGGCTCATGTGTTAACTGCATGTGTATGTGGAATGAGTATTAAACCATCGTTAACGCACCATGACCGTCTCCACCCACCCTCTTCTGTAAGTACACACACACACACACACACAACAGATCAGATCACGCTTCGGTGCTCCTCAAACAGAACAGCGCCCTCCGTTACACATGGTGGGTACTTATGTTTTCGCACAGTGCACATCGCAGAAATAACCCAGATGGGATCTAAGCTTTGGCTTAGATGCTGCCGATGATACAATGCCTTTGTACTTCAGACGGGGGGGTGGTGTTGGCGGTGGGGGTGGGGGTGGTGTTGGTGAGAAGAAAAGAAAAAAGTGTGACTGAGACACTGAGAATGAGAGACAAGAGTTCTGATGTCAGGGGAAGATACAACCTGAGCAAAATATTGCTAGAAATTAGTTATGCATATTTATTTAGTCATGCATATTTAGCATATTTCATTACTTGCTTTCCCTCATGCTCTCTCACTCTCTTGTCTCTGTTTTTCTTTCTTCCCTGGTCACTGTGTGACCCAAGACGATCAGCTCATTTGCGTTTGCCCTTATGCGAGGTTGTGACCTCTTCAGCATAGCAGGTGAGGTCCATCAGGCCACAAACAGCACCTTCCGTTCTCAGCCTCTTACCTGTACACTGCTCCACCCTCCTGTGACGGTGTCCATGAGGGTGCCCAGCACTCCAGCTTCACGTCCTCCCATCCAGGCTATGAACTCGTATGAGACCTCAAACACTGATCAGAATGCAGACAAGCAGGTTGGGTGCAGCTTCTGCTCTGCTGGCGTGACTGAAGGTGACAGATTTCACACCAGCATGCTGGAGCCTGTGGAGCCCCCCACACACAAACTCCCATCCTATATTACTGCATGCACTGCCAAGGGAAGCTCTCTGGGCAGATATCTGTTGTTAGAATCAGAATCAGAATCTTTAATCGCCAAGTAGCAGGAGTACAAGGAATGTTTCTTGGTGCAGGTGTCAACATAAAAGAAAGATAGAACTAAATATGAACACAAATATATTAAGAGCATAAATAAAGTAACATAAATAAAGTGACTGATGAGTCGGAGTCCGATGGGTTGTGTTTAATACAGTGATAATATATGTAATTTTTCTTTGCTTTTTTGCTTACTGGGTAAGCATCTAGACATATATGAAGATACTGATGTTATCCTTATGCCAGGATTCATGATAATGTATTTAGACAGGAAGAGGGTAGTAGATTAATTGTATAAGGCACTGGATGGACCAGTCACTGTACAGTTACACTGTGCACCTACTAAATAGGTGTATTGGCTACCAAAGAAGTAACCAGTGTGAGGAGATGTTATGTGGCTGGCGACTTTAAATGCGCAAAAAAATGCTTTATTACCAATAAAATGATCATGAAGTCAATATTATTACACTTTTGCAATCTGGATAAGAGCACCTGCTAAATGCCTAAAATGTAAAATAAAATGTAAAATTATTGTCCCTGTACGCAGTCTCAGGAATCTTCAAACTGCCAGGTTTGGTGGAGGTGGGTGCAGGTTGGGGTGTTGTCTTCTGTTCCTTGGTGGTTCTGTAGGGATGTTATCCTACACAGACCTGCTTCTGTGGTGTTCATATCTTACACAGACCTGCTTCTGCAGGGTTGTTATCTTACACAGACCTGCTTCTGCAGGGTTGTTATCTTACACAGACCTGCTTCATGGCCTACACCCAACATAATCAGTCCATTTGAATAACACGTTTGAACAGGGCAACATTCAACGCCCCATGTCTTCTCAGGGCAATGCCCCATGTCTTCTCCTAATATCCCGTGTTGTCCTATTGACAAATCTTGATGTTTGGTTTTCTTTAGTTTTCTTTAGTTGTCTGGAGATTCTTTCTTCAGTTTCTTTCTGCTTACTTGGGTATTTTTTCCTCATTTAAAACTTTCTTTCCCACTTTAGGGTCTATAACCTTTTGCTTAACATCTGACAGCCATAGAAATTGTTAGTTATACACATTCACTCAGCAGTACATTCAGTTGGTTCTGAATTATCAAGCCAAATGGAGCATCTTTTCAGAGCTGCCGTTTGGTTCGGAAGATGGATTTTGATTATGTAATCCACTCTGGTATAGCAAGGTTATAGCAGGGTTATGACAATGTTATAGCAGGATTATTGCCGGGTTATATCAGGGGAATGGCGGCAGGGTTATATCAGGGATATGGCAGGGTCATAGTAGGGGTATGGAGGGTTATAGCATGATTATTGCAGGGTTATGTTATAGTTACTGGATACCAATGAGGTAACGATACCAGGCCTCACTGGGTATAAACCACTTCATCAGTGCTTTGAGAGCACTGACCCCTGCCCCTCGAGCCCTGCCAGAACAGAGCATGTGCTGTGACTTCAGTTTAAGGACGTGTGAGAGTGCTTCAGACAGACAGACAGCACAGATGTCATCTCACCCTCCACCCCAGTCAAGCTCCCTCTATCCCCTGCAGGCATCTCCCACTTACCCCCTCCTACTAGAGGAAACCTAGCCGTCCTGGGTGATCGGCCGTAGACTGAGGTGGAGGTAGACGGCAGCTGGCCGGGCTGCAGACAGACCCACCGCACAACTCCATGTGCCTCACTTTCTCCTCTTCTACTGAACACGTGTGCTAACTCATCTGTTGTGTCTTCCAGAGGACATGGGGGTTATGTAAGACATAACACACCATTACAAACAATAGATGGCTGGAAATGGCCAGTTCAGCCCACTTGTTTTCACTGGCTGACAGCTCTGTGCAACCACTTATGATCCAGTCATGTCTCCACCTGCCTGATAGTCACCTGGCACGGGGGAGAATACTAGGTGTTGGGAGAGTTCCTGGCAGGCAGTGTGCTGCCCCTAAGCCTTTAAAGAAAGTAGTGCTGCAGGCTTCATGCTAATGACACCATGAAAGTGTGAACACTGCGATCTTCTTCATGAATTTTGTTCAAAGATGATATTGTAAAATTCAGAAGGCACTGCAGTCTCTCTTACTCTATAACTAACTCTTTGTCTGTCTGTCTGTCTGTCTGTTTTATTAGTATGAGAAATAATGACTTATTTCTATTGCCAGAGCAAAACAGTGTTAAAGAATTCAACCAGATTTAACATTATATAGTATGTAAAAAAATAATTAAGATTAAACTCTGCATTACAAATTGATTTGTCAAGTGTATTTATTTGTATCTCCTGTCGCCTCTCTCTCCTCTCTTTTGGTCTCCTTTTCTCTCTTGTCTCTCTTAATAATTGTGCGTATTTTTTATTCCTGTACATACCCACTTGCTTCATGTTCAGTATTAAATTGATTTGGTCTATGTAGGATGTGTTACCACTTTCTGGCCAGTAGGTGTCACCTCACTCGCCTGATTTGTAGGCTCTGTCTCCACCTCTGTTCATGTCAGAGGCGTCTGCTCTCTCCTGTGTTGCAGTCTGGCACAGCTGAAGAGACTCTGAATCTGTTGAGGGTGCAGACTGCTTGTCATGTGGGCAACGCACGTCTGCGGCGACACTAGCAGCAGGTTGAGCAGGGGGAACGACACGACAAACAGCTTCCGCATTCAGCTGTGCATTATGTTTTCATTAACCTTCAACTTGGATGGAAATGATTTCAGCTTCCTGTTTTCTTTTGAAATATTTTATTTGATAGTAACAGGGTTTCATTTTGTGCTGTTGGGTGCAATTCTCAAAGCAGTTCAAATGCAAATCATGCCTGTGAGTTTTGAAAGGAAATGTCCATACCTGGTGTAAATGCAATCACAGCTGTGATTCTAAATGCTTACTGGAAAAACACTGTGCTGATTAATGATTAATGAAAGCTCTGACAGCACCCAGCACCTCTTCCAGTTCCCATAAGACTAACTAAATTAGCATCACTAACTTCATTATCATCACTGCATCAGCCTCCATCAGCAATAGCACTGTTAAAAGAAGGCTTTACTTCCTGGAGAGACGTTCCTGGGAAAGAGGGAAGTGTCCAAGCTCCTGTCTCACTGCTTTCAACCTGAAAGGCCATCCTTCTCCCTCTCCTCCAGTTCCTCCCACTTCCACTAACAGAGTAAAATCAGAGGCTATCAGTCTTCTCTGAGATACACAGACATGACAGTTTGCGTAAGGGCTGAAGTAGCAGGCATCATGCTCTCCACGTGTGTGTGTCCGGGAGGCGGCCGCCTTTCCGCCGTCTTTAACGAGTCAGGCCGGAGATGGAAGCGCTGAGCAACGATGTTTACTAACTCAAGTAATGAATCCAGCAAACAAACCACCAATCGAATCAGTATATCAGACAGCAGAGTTGAAAAATCAGGGAAAGTTCAAACAGCCAGGAGGAGGTGGAAAGATATACAAATGCTCTGCGCAGTGAGCAAACATGAAATACTTCAGTAAGAAGACACTGGGTGCTACACACACACACACACACACACACACACACATCACAGTTATACACAGCACAGTCCACAGCAGAAAACCTTTAAACCTTGATGAATCACCTTTATCTGAATGTGGCAACTTCCAGTTAATGTAGATATGGAGCAGTAATTTGTGAGGTATTTGGTTTTCACCTTTGTGAAACTGAGAATTTGAAAACCCCTAACGACCAGTCGGTTTACATGACCAAACCTCTCGAATATAAGCACAACCAAAGTGTATGTATAGGCAGAATTACTGACTGACTGCGAGGAACAGCACGGTGAGCAAATACACTATACTTATACATATAATACATTATACATAGACATCAAGGAGAGGTGCTACACACACACACACACACAAAGTAAGTTGATGAGATACAGGTGATGCTAATATGAAAGGCAAAGCATGACTGAATTGAGACTGAGATCTGACTAGACACTGGTGTGACATCATTTATAGAACTGATACTTGTACATTGTGTGTGTGTGTGTGTGTGTATGTGTGTGTGTGTGCAAATAGGGCTGCACAATATATTGCACAATATATCACGACACTGACCTCTGCAACACTAATATTGAAATAAGCAAAGGAGTTCTCTAACACTTCACATATCTTCTTGAGTCCTTTGAGTATCCTGACCATTCTCAGATACTGCAGACATGCACTCACTTAATGATGTGATGAAGCACAACATTCATGCAATCCAACACACAGTCATGTACACCTGTACAATGTCTTTACTGAACAAACACAGGGCTTAAACCAAATCATGACAAATCCATGCTTGGGACAATTTAGTAACTTTTTAATAATATTCAAACATATGAAGGAGCTGAAGTTCAGTTTGAATAAAGAATATCCAATTCATCTGGTTTGCAGAGCGTTTAGCACAAATGAAGGTCAGGTTTATTGTCCATAATATGCATTCATATTATAGCATGATAAATAAACAGAGGAAACATGTACTAAAAACAACTGCGGCTTTCAGGCCACACCCCGTTTCTGTGCCTGGTCTACGTTGTCTAATCAAGCGACTGCATGTTGTCACAGTACTGCCTAGCAAACTCCTCAGTGAGGAATTTGCACTGTAGCCAGATGAATTCAAACCAGCACTGCAGGGGTTAATCCAACATTGTGCTTTTCACCGTATGTGTGTGCATGCAGGTGTGTAAGTTTGCTTTGTTTCACAGAGTAAATTATTTGTCTGTAGTTAATGGGTCTTTTTCTTAATTCACAAGCTTAAAAAAACATTGCTCGGCTGTGGCACTCAGCTCTCGTTTTTGCATTAGAAACGTGTGTGTGTGTGTGTGTGTGTGTGTGTTCATGTGTGTGTGTGTGTGTGTGTGTGTGTGTGTGTTCATGTGTGGGTTGTCTTCTCTGCTTTTCTCTGTTTATGTTTCAGTTTCATGTTGCACTAGGCTCTGTTCCCAGCTGCAAAACAAATATTGTGATTAACAAAATTCTGTGTGCATCCATGTGTATGGACACAAGAGCACTAAAACCTCAGCAGCCACTGGCGAGTGTTGAGTCCAGCACAGCGTAGGCACTGAAGCTGCCTCTGATAATCCCAGGGAGTCCAGGGAGGAGCAGTGTGTGTCTGGTACACAGGTTTCAACCTTCCTAAGGTGCTAGGAGAGTCTAATAGGAAATAATATTAAACTCCTTTATTCTTTACAGCATAGCAATCATAATAACAAAGTGTTGATTATGTTTGTATAATAGCCAAAGTTGAGTAATGTAATTAACATCCAGGAAAAAAGTAAGATCTACCTGAGAAACGTTTGGGTGTGTTCTTAATATTTTAATTGCTTGATTGACATCTCTCATTTGAACACGCCCAGCCTGCTGTGTAACTCCAGCTACTCTGGCACCAGCAAGGCAAACTGAGATGGTTCAGTGCATCAGGATTATCACACGCTTGATAGGGTGGCTTTGTCTTGTTTGTTTCCATTCACTGGCTAGATTGCTCAAACTTGAAGAGATAATTCAAGTGTAAGTGCATGAAGCGTGACTCCTGATAGTTTAGATGAACGTTGTCTGGGTAGGACAAGTGAGAGCATTGTAACTGCAAAAGTTACATAAGCTTTACCCAAGATTGGAACTAGTCCATTTACATCAAAAGGAGAGAAAATCTTTAGAAGCATAGATTATTCACACTTCTGTACATACATACTATGTAACCACAAGACCAACATTAAGCTAATTAGAAAGCAATTACTGATTTAGGTTCCCTGAGACATTAAAATCAAATTTTTATAATTTTTTAAAAATAATTTGTTTGGTTGTTTTTTTCTATAGGTCCAGGAAACTATTGAGGAGGCACCAAACAACAGCACGGGGACAGTTGAATGTGAGCTGGAATCAGACTCACAAGAATGGAGGCAATCAGACAGTTCTGACTCATGCTGTGACTCACGAAGTGACTCACGGGGTGACTCGCGACGTGACTCGTTCTGTGACCTGTGGAATGGTGATCTGGTGTCGGAGCTGAGCCCCAACAACGAGAGCGCCTCCTCTGTCTTGTTGGGAGCAGAGCACCTTTGCGCAGGATGGGATGTGGAGAAGGGCCTGGAGTGGGTGGAGTGTAAACAACAGCTAGGAGACGGGAGTGCGCACTGCGGAGAGTGCACGCAGGCGGCGCAACACAGCAACACACTTAACACAGAGTATGCAGAACTGAACACACAGCATAGGAAAGCACGCATCACAGACACAGAGACATGCCATTCACAACACGCAGATACACACAGAACAGGTGCTGACATACTGTGCCCTGAAGACACCATCACACACAGCACAGAGGAACCTAAAACGCACAACACAAACACACACAGCACCAGCGCAAGAAATACGCCCACTGCAAGGAAACAGTGCAGGGAAACCTGCGGTGAAGAGAGATCAGAGAACGAGGGGCTGATACCTCCACACCTCCCAGCCTCTCCCAGGGATACAAGCACAGATGAAAACCCAGCAAGACTGCACAGCAAAGACAACACAGCTACACACAACAGTGAAGAGGAACACAGCGATTGTACCTGTACACACACAGAAGAAGAGGGGAGGAAGAGCAACAGTGAGAGAGACAGTGAGAGAGACAATAATAAAAACAGCTCTGAAGCCACAACAGGCACTCAAGTTTCTCAAAGTGTCAGCATTTGTCATTCTGAAATACCAGACACATGTAGTATAGAGATATATGAATGTATCAACAGTAACATAAGTACACAGAGTGAAGTGTTACTCAATGAGGAAAATGGCATATCAGCAAAATGCACATCACATAGCACAGAGGTTATAACCCAAGAAAATACCAGTTTACAAAACAAGGGCCAACAGTGTTCACCGTATATACACAACACACAACACACCCAAAGTACAGAGTCACAGGTGCACAAACCACAATCACAGTGTATAGGAATATTTGACAACACAGTCACAGACACAGGTAACATTAAAGACACAACATACTGCCAGCACAGTCGCTCTCTCAATTCATGTATAGAGTGTGACACTCTTACAGAAATATCCCAACCCTGCAAGGTGCTGAGGTCGGATACACACCACACACACTCAGTCAGCACAGCCGCGACAGTCGATCACAGCTCACAAAACGTCCCGCGTGAGCACAGGAACAGCCAGTGTGGCAGAGGCACGCACGTCTTCAAACCCTCAGGGTCATGTGACATCTGCAGGTGTACCTCAGCCAAAGCACACCAATCAGAGGGAGGATTATCTAGCATTCCAGTGGAGTCGAGGGTACACAGGAGCCAGACAGTCAGAGTTAACGTCACAGGATCACACTCGAGGCAGTGTCGAAGGCACACGAACGCCACGAAGAACCTCAAAGGTCTTCCAGATGTTTCCGTGAGAGAAACAGATCGAGGCGTAACAGGATATAGTTGTAAGAGGCCGGACGACGCGGAAAAACCCACGCCACTCGTGCTCAATGGACATGAGGCCCAGATCCACGCTTATGACTGTAACCGTGGTGCCAGTCCTCATGACACTGGACATGTATCAGGTGTGCAGTGTTATGCTAATTCTGCAGTGTGTGTGGTCACTGAAGAAGTGCACTTAGGTCACACTGTGATATCTCCAGGGGCAAAAGAGGAGACAGGACTTCCCCTTGCATTAACTCCCAACCTGTTGTGTGTCCCAGCAGAAGACACACAGGATATAACTGAATCGAGAGGATCTTCTGTATCACACATTGGAATAGACCCTGACTCCTTTAAAGAGCAACAACATCTGAAACAACAAAATCTACAGTGGCAATCAGAGCACAAGTCCCTGCCCTGTTCCAGGATCAGTGAGCATGGTATCAGAATTACTACTTCCTGCCTTCCAGACCTGCAGGTCCAGGTGAGAAACGAGGGCCGTGAACAGTCTGTGCACGGTGAAGAGAGGAAGCACAGAGTCGAGGAGAAGGTTTGTGAGGAATCCTGCTCTCCCTGTAAGCTCTCACCGCAGCCCACCCCGGAGGACAGAGCTGTGGAGTGCCTTCCCTTCGGCTGGACCAGCACGGACCACCACGTCCTTGACCCCTGCAGCCCCCAGCCTTCCTCCAGCCTTCCTCCAGACAAGGACAGATCAAGTTACTCCCTTCCCGTAGAGGAGGAGGAGGTGGCAGGTAGGAGCCAGGAGCCAGCAGGGTTGGAGCGAGAAGAGAAGAATCTTAAACAGCAACAGAATGTACATGGAGAACCATATCCACTGAAGTCAGGCAAACGTGTAGCAGGCGTGTCTGCCCACACTGACCAACACGGTTTAACAAGTGTTAACACAGAGGAGTGTGACTCATCAGAGCCATATGGACATATTTCTGCTGAAACACATGATCCTGTATGTACTGAATGTCCGCCCTCACACATACAGCCTACTGATGAAGTGGAGAAACAGAAGCTAGATATTGATTTGGAACTCAAGACAGACGTCGATCTCCTTAACACAGATGTCAAAGTGACCCTGAATCCGGAAGCTAGCACTGTTGAAATTACTGTAGACCCCAACACTCAGGATAAACCCCTATCAGGTCAGCTTGTGTCTTATCAAAACCTCCTGGCATCTAGCACTGCATCCCTGGACAACACCACACACGCTGATCATTCAGAGTGTGTGGTGAGGTTTATCTCCTCAGACTGTGAACAGTGGCTAGAGCCTTTTTCTGATGGTCCAGAGAGCGATTCAGAGGGCAGTGACCAAACAGACTCCTTTCCTCGAGACAAGCGCGATCACCAAACCTCTTATCACCACCAGGGGGCGCTTCTGCATGGGTTAGCCCCCTCGGAATCACCACGTCTGTCGCGTCCCCTCGGCCGCGAGCCGTACTGCAGTAGTGAGGACTCTGCTGTGTCTGGGCTGGGGGAAGACGTTGAGAGCGTTCACTGTGATTTTTACCTGCTACAAGTAGCGAACGAGGAAAAGCAACAACGCAAAGGGTGGCTTGAGAGCCCCCCTTGTTTACATTCTGAAATAAGTGCAGAGAATTCAGCCAAAGACTCTGACGTTCAAAAGAGTCACGTAGACTCCCAACCTCATGCTGACACGCGTCTCCAGCAATCACACGTCAGAGCCGATTGCTTTACACACTCCGCACCCAGCAAAGGCAGCCAACACACACACACGCACACGACACTCTGCACTAACTGTGTACAAGAGGCCGATAAAGACTCTTCCTCTTACCAGCCAAACCAGCCACCTTCCGAGGTGCAGAAACCAGCGGTGATTCCTCTGGACGCGAGGGTTCTTCTCCAAAAGAGCAAGGTAGATGAGATATCCCACGCATCCAAGAAATCCTCTGACTGTGTGAATAACCACAACAGCATTCCCACGCAAATCCCAATACGACATTCCCACACGGAGGGAGGCCTCATCTTGCTCTACTCCCGAAGCCTGGAGCCCATTCCAGAGACAGAGCGCTGCTCAGACAAGGGTCCTGTTCCCAAACATCCCAAGACCTCTCCAGGGCAGGAGGAAGTGAAGGAAGGGAAAACAGGAAGTAAACATATGAAAGCTGTAGAGTCAGAGCGGGACATTCTCAGGGCTTTCTCAGACACACTGACAGTGTCTGAACACAGTTCACCTGTCTCTCACAGCAGTGCAGGTAACTCTCTTATATAACCCTTGTGGAAAAAAGAAACAAATTTTTACACTTCTGATTTACTATAAAGGCGAGTTCAACTGCCATTGAGAATTTGTAACTTAAAACATATATCAGCCTTTTCAGGTTCATTAATCTGTAAAGCCTTATTCTCCACTGCACACATTGCTTTCTAGAGATCTTAGTTATCTTAATTTTAGGTTAATTAAAGATGCTTGGTAAAAAAATGAATATGATCATATTACCAATAAGAATAAATAAATATTTTTATTCTTAGTTTTGATCTTGGAAATTGTGAGGCTAGTATGATATATTAGATCAGTGAAGGCAACACATATATCCAGTGTGTTGAGATTTATGATGAGGTTATGCTAGTTTTTGTTCCCAGCAGCAGAGTTGGCCGGGCAGCCGCCCCCTGCATCCTTGGGCCCGAACGGGGTGGAGTTCCTGCTGCCGGACCAGGCCGTCCCAGCGGAGAGCTCACTACTGGCGGCCGAGGAGCCAGATGCGAGCAGCACCACCAGTGAAGACCCGGAGGGGCAGCCCTCATCTTCCAGCTCCGCCGTCAGACCCGCCAAGACCAAGGCCTCCAAATTCTCTGTCTTCAGCAAAATGCCCTCCTTCAGGCGAGGAAAGAGTCTGGGAGGAGACGGGAGGAGCAGCAAGGGCGAGAAGTCACCCAGAGAGTCGCCCGACCGAGGGGTGGATCTGCTTTTCTACAGGGCATCCCTGAGCCAGACCCCAGATCTGGGGCGGGATCCAGACACTCCAGCGGACGACTCAGATGATGATGACGTCTTCTACAAAAGTGACGCTCTGAGCCAGCCAGCGTGCCAGCCAGCGCACCAGCCTCTGTCGGGCAGCCAGGTCGACACAGAAGAGGAAGAGGAGGACGGGGATGACTGCGTTACCTCTGACACAAGCACCCAGCGAGAGGGCGGTGCCCAGGGGATGGGGAACACAAAAGTGGGTGCAGGAGCAGAGACTCTCCACCTCAGGCAGAGCTCCAGCAGCGGAGGCTCAGGCTACCGCAGGAGCAGGAGCTCGGAAGGCCTGAGTCTCCGGCTGCGTTTCGCTCAGGCGCACAAATCTCTGTCCAGCCTCTTCGAGTCGCGCTTTGCAGATAGGGACAGCGAGGAGGTTCGGCCGGACGCGGCGGAGACGCGCAGCAAACCTTCCTGGAGGAGGCAGAAGCGCGTGAAGGAGGCTGAGCTCCTGAGGCGCACGCAGTCCGAGCCGGATGCGGAAAGAGGCGGAGCTAAGACCACGCGGCTCATCCACAGTGACTATGCGTCTCGAGCGGCGCGTGAGAGGTTGACCCTGGAGGGGGCCACGACGTCTGCCCAGAAGCAGTGCCGCTCTGACCCGCTCAGCAAACACGCTGCGGGCACTTCTCCCCGGGGCTGCCAATTGGAAGGACACAGGAGGAAATGCCCCTCTAACGGCTCATCGGTCTCCTTGTCTGACTCCGGCCGACTGTCGTCTGATGACTCTGAGGCCCTGCCCCCTGTTGACTCTAGTCCCCTCTCACCTAGGAGACCACTGACCCTCACCTCACTGACCAATCAGATCTCTCCTACCTCGTCCAAATCACCGCTAGGCACCAATGAAAACGCAAGTGCAGAGTCTCCGATGAGACCCATGAGTCCCAAGCCCAGCAGCCCGAGGTCAGCAGGGGCAAGGCGGGGCTTCCGTTACCCCTCCTCTCGGGCAAACGCATTCTCTTTGATCCTTCTGGGGCCGGGGGTAAGTGTCCCAGATCCGCCCGAGAGACCCAGGACCCTCAAACCCAAAGTGGGGCGTCAGGGCTCCCTCAGCCCTCTGGGATTCAGTTACCCCCTGGAGGACAGCAGTATGGATAGCCTGGACACCTCCGCCACTGTCAATGAGTCTGAGGTGAGCTGAGCCTTGTAGCAGTCCAATGAATCTAGTCCAGTGAATGTGATCCATTCAGCTGTTCCCTACACAAAAATGCACAGCATGACATGTGAGGGGAACTAAATTTACAGCTGTATCTAACCAGAATAGTCTTGAGTTAACACACACCAGTTTTGGCATCAGGGTTAAGTGACTGACTATGGCATGTCTTCTACACTGTTCAGCCATTCCATTGATCTTTTTCATGAATTGCTTCTCTTTCATGAATCACGTGTATCCCATCAAAAATACCTAAATCCATAATATGGTGTGTCCTTGTACAACAAATCAATAAGGCAACCTTTCATTTATTTATTTTTTTATTTTTTATTTTTTGCTCTCCTCCAAATAATCGAACAGATAATATAGGACAGCATTGTTATGTAAATATGGTCCTGGAAGGATCCCAGTTAATGATGTCTCAGCACCAACATGCCTGATTTAATCCATTATTGAGCTTGTTTTGAGTTAGATCAAGTTAGAGCAGAAATAGCAGTAAGCTGTAAGAATTCTTAAGAATTCTTCTTAAGAAGCATGACTTTCTAGCCCAGTCAATCAGATGGTAGCACACTGTGGCAACTGTAACAACAGCACCATCTAGAGGTGCTTCTGTGCACCACATCAAGACAGGTGAATAGGACAAGCGATTAAGGCTTACTTAAGCCTGGGTAGATCAGATTAGTTGGTATATTTATATTCACAGGATATTAGCATGTCTGATCCAGTAGCAGTGATCATGTGATTATAAAATTAGGAATTCAATTAGGAGCTCTGTGCTGTAATCAGTACTGTGGCCAAATTACCCAAAGTGTGCACAAGGGTTATTTAACGACACAGCCACTTTAAATAAGTGCCTGTTTGTAACCATTAAGACAGCAGTTTGAATACCAGTCCTGGGAACCCAATGTACTGCTCTGATTTGTATTCTTTCTTTAATAAGCAAATCACAGGTTATCAAGCCTTTCTTCCTAGAGGAAGGGTGTCGATTGTTCTTTTGAGCCCTGGGGGGAACTCCACCCCATTCAAAGCAGCTCCAAGCAGAACACTGATCATAAACTAGAACAAACCAAGTGTGGTCTGGCTGGGAGCTCTACAGGACTGGTTGGAGATGCCAGGAGACAGAATAAAGGAGTTTCAAGATGAAACAGGATGTTAAGTGGTCATGCATGTCAGGATCCTGTGTGGTGGTTTTATCTCTGTAATGATGCAGTGGGCACAGTGCTACTTGTGGGAGAGTCTTGTTTGATGATCTCGTTTTTCCAAGACATGCTTCGCATGTTAACCCAACGTTGTCAGTGCTGTCTGCAAGGCTGTGATGTTTGTGTGCAACAGCCTGGCGCACCACCAGCCAACGCCCCCTCGCCTGGTTCTGCCCTCCTCTTCATTCAGCCCATGATGAAGAACCCGGCGGGCGTTTCGGGGCCGCAGGCGCCGAGCCCCGCCCTCACACCCACGCCCACCGCCAGCGCGACCAAACGGGCCGGCCGGCGCGGTGGACGGTTGCCACGGAGACGCTGTTGCTCGGACGACCTGTGGGTGGAGGAGGAGAAGAGGCGGAAGAGGAAGATGGCAGGGGCGGTGCCCAAGCTACGCCCCCACCCGATGGAGCAGCCTGAAGAAGTAAGAGCCCTGATCACCACTGGTCACCACACCGAGGCCTTGGTTCTTCACCTCCTTTCTGTCTCTGATCTTGTGTTCTCTGGGTCAGGAGCTTGTATAGAAGAGGACAGTAGGGCATTGAATGTTGATCCAGAGATACACACTAGAATGTGGTTCTCAGTCCAGTTCCTAACTGGGCCACATGTTCTCTTCCTGCTCCCAGTACACCTCAGCCAGCTGTGCTGGTGGAGCTGTAGCTACATAAGAACAAAATACTGGACTGGCTGGGGTTTCCCATAGATTAGACTTTCCGCATTAGTGAGTTATAAATGCCAATTCTAGCACAGCCTCTGTGTGTGTGTTTGTGTGTTTGTGTGTGTTTGTAACATTAATAATAGTAATAATGACAGTGAGTTACATTTATAAAGTGCCTTTCAAATGCTTGACATCATTGTTAAAAATATGCAAAAGATGCAAAACAAAGGTGCTGTGTTGCAGGTGTTGTGTGTGAAATGTGTGTTCAGTGTAACGTGTCTGCAGGTGTTGTTTGTGAAATGTGTGTGATCTGTGTAACGTGTCTGCAGGTGTGGGCACAGCCGGGTCACGGTGTCATACATGTGTTTCCTGGATCACCCCTCCGAGCTCTTGGCTTGTCCCACAGCACCCCCATTGGCCTGGACTGCCCTGGCTGGAGACAACGCATGTCCCACCCCTGTGAGTACTGACAACCAAGGGACTGTGTATGTGTGTGTGTGTGTGTGTGTGTGTGTGTGTGGCTGTCTGTCTGCCTGAACCCTGATATTACGGCATTGGGCAGTATGCACATTAAGAGATGTTGGATGGTTGGTATATTTGTTTGTGTTTTGTGTAACTCAAAATACGAAAGTAACTTTTGTGAAAGTTACTTCTTTATAGTAAAGCTACAGTAAGTCTATTTATGCCAGCAACTTCTATGAAGATTTTTGGCTTCCCAGGTTTTTTTATATAGCACATTTTATAGTACACATTGTCACATTGTATGGGTTCAGATCCCTTGCAATCAAGCAGAGGGCGACAGTGGCAAGGAAAAACTCCCTGGGCAGAAAAGGGAGAAACTTTGGGAGGACAAAGTCTCAAGAGGGAATCCATCTTCCATTGGGTGGCCCAGCTAGTAAGCAGTCAGTGTTTTACATTGTTATTTATTGTGATACTGTTATATGGACAGCAGGGGGCAGTACATTTATGTATTTGGACTGGTGTGTTTCCCTATGCTTTCCTTGGAGTACTCATGACATGATGAAAATCACGTCTGTGATTCTTATTGTTTAGATACTAACCTTAGGCAGGAGTCAGTGTGGGCAGGATGAACTTTTCTAAGCAAGGTGAACTGTTCATGTAGAGTGCCAGACAATGGGCCCTCTTCCAGAGAGACTCAATGGTTCTCTGTTACCTTGGGACCCATGCCCTGCCTGGTTCTGCCTCCATCGGACACAGTTGGAGGTGGGGAGGGTGGGTTTCCTTCCCTGTATAGCACAGACGCATTCCACCTGTGTGTCGCTCTCTGCACCTCCACAGGGACTCGGACCTCAGGGGTGGGTGTGAGTGTGGTTGTGTGTGTATGTGTATGTGTGTGTGTGTGTATGTGGGGGTGGTGATGTTGGTGGGTTTGTGGGTGTGGGTGGGTGGATGGTGTTGGTGGGTGGGTATGGGTTTGATCTTTTGTTATTTTAAATTGCATCCATGTTCTTATTGTTGTTTTATGTTGTTTGTATGTTGTTTATGTTTTTGCTTTGATTTTATTCTTTTATGTACGGTGACCTTGAGAGTCCTGAAAGGCGCCTATAAATAAAATATATTATTATTATTATTATTATTATTATTATTATGTCGGTGGTGTTGGTGTGTGTGTGTGGGTGTTTGTAAGTGGGTGGGTGTGGGTGTGTAGTATTGGTGGGTGGGTGTGGGTGTGGGTGAGTGTTCATGTGGTTGTGCATGGGGGGAGTAATTTGGGTCAACACAGTTTACAAAAATCTCATTAATCTTTAATTACATGTTTTATTCCTAGATTCTATATCCATGTGCGTTCATTTGCTGCTGAAGAGAGCATAATGAAATGATTAATGCATATTCTGCAGTATGACTCCACACACACACACACACACACCCATGCCAAAGTGTCCTCTCCTACCCAGACTGTTTCTCAGGCCCTCCCACAGTTGAGTGACCACACTGTCAGATACGGAGGGCTGGACATGGGAAGTGTGTAGTCTGAGGAAGGTCAGGCTTCCTGTGGCAGCTGTTCCCTCCGTAATTCAATCAGGTTGAGGTTATTGTATTGTATCTTCTACTGTTTTTCGTTGCTTCAGTTCCTTTAAGACATTGAACCTGATAGCTACTTATGGGATGGTTTCTGCCACACAGCATTTTGACTTAATCTTAATTAACATATAACCTTGGCCTGCATGGTCAATGTCACACACTTAAGTGCTGATAGGAGCCACAGCAATGAGTGTGTGTGTGTGTGTGTGTGTGTGTGTGTGTGTGTGTGTGTGTGTGTGTGTGTGTGTGTGTGTGTGTGTGTGTTTCTGCCATTACAACCTCCCCATCCCTAAAGGTTCCACCTTTTCCAAGCCTTTTAGAAAAGCTTTGTTTTTCTTCGTCAGAGGTGATGCGCTTGCTCTCATTTATGTGACTGAAGAATGGAGAAGATTGATTTTTTTCCCTCTGGTTTCCACTAGACTCTTTTTCCCTTTTATAATCAGCAATCAGCAGTTTTGGGAAAGTTGCTTTTAAAATATATTTCACTACAGGTTACAGAATACATGCCATGAGTAACGTGTTTTGAAAACTTTAGATCACTTTGGATTACTGTTACTAACCTTTCTACGAGACAAAAATATACGTCAGTGTATTGATTTATCATGACTGTTTTTTTCATAATAATAATGTTTATTTTCGTGTGCTATTGTACTCTTGGATAATTGTGTGTTGTGTTTTCGATATTAGTTGTGAAGGACAAGTGTAGAACAGATGGAGTGGAGCCTGTGAGCACAGCTGTCATTTGTGAGTGTTATTAAAACCCATTATAGGAAAGGAATTGTGGACGATTATGTAGCTTTGTATCAGGGTTAGACCGGCTTACAGCAGCAGCTGCATACTGTGTGTGTGTTTGTGTGAGTAGGCGCTGTGTGTGTGTCCAGTGGCATATGTGTGGTCCATCTCCGTCTCCTAGCAGCAGTGTGGATGCTGTAAGCTGATTCCGTATATGCCAACAGGCAGGAAATACCATTGCTATAGCTCCCCCTGTGACATGCTGAAAAGCATCAGAGTCTTATCCCCTACAGCCAGGTTTTAGCTGTTGCCTCTGAGAGAGAGAGAGAGAGAGAGAGAGAGAGAGATACAGTGAGAGAGAGACAGAGAGGGAAAGAGAGAGAGAGGGAGAGAGCATGAGAAAGACTGAAGCTAGGGAGAGAAATAAGGGTAAAGAGGTTGCTTTCAGTGCCAGCCTAATGTTGAAAGCAGCATTTTTTCATTGTCAGAGTTCCCCCCTAGAGGGCCCCCACTGATGAGTATGTGAGATCTAGGCGCCGTGTTCTGCGCTGGTAAAGTGACAGAGGTAGGAAAAGAGAGAGGGATATAGGGAGAGACAGAGAGACAGGGAGAGAAAGGGAGAGAGAGAGAGAGAGAGAGAGAGAGAGAGAGAGAGAGAGGGTGAGAAAGAGAGAGAAAGAGAAAAGGGGGAGAGAGGAGGAGCTGCAGAGCCATCTCAACCAACACAGCAGAAAGGCTGTGAGTGAGAAGGTAGCACAGCTGTGTCAGGTACAGAACAGCATCCTCTGACACACACGAGCGGCTGCCTGTGTGGCTCGTGTGGTCCCATGCGCACCCAGCAGGGCGGCGCTGACGGCTCCGTGCCCCTGCCCGGGGGCAGCTGCGGCAGCAGCAGCGGCAGCTCTGGCCTGTCCCCCGGATCGGACTCGGACAGCAGCCTGGGTCCTGGCCCCGGTCCCTGCCCCGGGGGAACCCTCCGCGGGCTCCTACCTCGCTACTGGAGCCTGGAGAGCTTGCACTCCACCACGGGTAAGACAGACAGTCACATGGGTTGGGGCTGGAGGGACCAGTATGGAGAGGTGCTGTTATAGGTGATGTTGCCTGGTGTTGTTGGTTGGTGTTGTTGGTTGGTGTTGCTGGCTGGTGTTGCTGGCTGGTGTTTTTGATTAGTGTTGTAGGCTAGTTTTTTATCTGGCAAAGAAGATAAAAAATGAACGTCTTGAAGATGTTCATTTATGAAATGCAGTTTCAGTATCAAGCATGCTTAAAATCCATCAGAGAAGTGCTTAGAGCTCCTTTAATGGCACGTTAATTAGGACTGTTTTAGAGGGATTAAAAATGGAGATTTTCCCAGCAGGTGTTAGGAAAGGATGTTTGTTCTCTGTAAATGTAGAGAAAATTGTTTTAGGGGATAAAGACTGGATTGAATGCCACTACCTTATTAAACCACTACCTACTCACAACTTCATCTCAGTGGACATGTTGAAATCGGCAGCTTCTGTCACCTCTGTTGCTATGGTCAAAATTGGTGGTATTGTATGTTATAAGACATGCAAAAAATTATTGTAATTTTTGCAACCTGACTTGATGAGACATGTGAACTGTGAATGGTGGACTGTGAGATTCTGCTGCATCGATGAACTCTTCATGTAGCTTTTACATGATGCAAGTGCGTGTATGTGTGTGTGCGTGTGTATGTGAGCATGTATGTGAGCATATATGTGTAAACGTGTGTGTGTGTGTGTGTGAGTATGTTTGCGAGCATAAATATGTAAAGGCACACGTGTGTGTGTGTGTGTGTGTGTGTATGTGAGCATGTATGTGAGCGAATATGTGTAAACGTGTGTGTGTGTGTGTGTGTGTGTGTATGTATGTAAGTATGTTTGTGAGCATAAATGTGTAAAGGCACACACGTGTGTGTGTGTGTGTGTGTGTGTGTGTGTGTGTGTGTGTGTGTGTCTATGCTGCTGTTGTACGTGTGTTCTGGTTTGTGGACTGGACTGCTGTTGTACGTGTGTTCTGGTTTGTGGACTGGACTGCTGTTGTACGTGTGTTCTGGTTTGTGGACTGGACTGCTGTTGTACGTGTGTTCTGGTTTGTGGACTGGCTGTAGGAGGTTGAGCTGCTGTCAGCTGAATGTTTTGAAAGCCTGCTAATCTCAGGCACTGTGGAATATGTGCTAACAACCCCCCACCAGATCATTAAATAAAACAGAGCTGAATGATTTCACCCTGCTTCTCATTCTCTCTCTCTCACTCACTTTCTCTCTCTCTCTCTCTCAATTTCTCTTTCTCTCTGTTTCTCTGTTATTCTGTCCCTCTTGCCATTTCTCCATTGTTCCTTCTCACTTTCCCTTTTCCACTTCCCTCTTTCTCCATGTCTCTATCTGTTTATCTCCCTCTCAATTTCTCTCTGTTTGTTTCTCTGTTTATCTTTCTATCTTTCTTTCTCAGTTTCCCTGGAGTTTAAGCACTCCTCACTACTCCTTACATTCCATTTGCTAATTTTCTCATCGTCATGGTGAAGGATAAGGGGTGGACTTTATTGAGGAGATCAGAGGATCAAAGTTGGTGGACCAACCTAGTGGAGAAAACAGTTGTTCCATCACAGAGCCACGGAATAAAACTCAACTCCGTCCTTGTGCAAGTCATTTGCAGTTTTATGCACTATTACATAGTATCTTCAGAGCACCAAGCTCTGTTTAGTTCTTATGAGTGTTGTCTCTTTTATGGACTCTAAAATATTTTTTGTTTTGTTTTGTTTCTATTAACACACTCTCACATTTGTTTTTATGTCTTGTCAGGACATGAGGTAATATATAGGTATCACAAATGTATTATGAGTTGTAATTACCTATATGTGAGACTAATCCTAAATCTGACCCTAATCTTTATCAGTAACAGAAAAAAAATTGCCCTTCCTGTTTGTAATTCAGCTTATATGTTCTGTAAAAAGCACTTTCCCTTGTCAGAGCATTGTCTGGTGCTCACAATGTAGGTCATCCATTTTGTTCCAGTTTTCCTACTGTTAGAATATTTTTCTCCTTAAAATATATATAAAAAAACAAACACAGCCACATTGAATGCTGTGGGTAGAGAGCATACAGAAGCTCACTGCCTGCTAAAACCACCACTGTAATGACTGAGCTCACTGAGCTTCTGCAGGAGTCTGGAGCCACTGATAGAAACCAGACATGGAACCAATCAAACCCCATTCACAAGCCCAATACTCTCTCTCCTTCTCTCTCTTTCTCTCTCTGTTTATCACTCACTCCTTTTTCTTCCCTTTTCTTGCTCATTCTCTCCATCTCTCTGAGACTGAAAGCATGTTCTCAAACTCACACTCTTTTTTTGCTCAGTCACTCTTTCTCACTCACTTATTCACTCTCTTTCATTCACACTCCCTCCCCTACACACACACACACACACACACACACACACACACATGCATGTGTAAAGTCCTGTAGCATGCAGCCATCATGCAGCTTGTTAAAGCTGAAAGCCTGTCATGTATTTCTGATATTTTGCTCCCACACCACCATTTCCAGCAGCAGTGACATATGCTTCTTGGTGATGTCATCCCCCTAATAAACTCCACAGCTGATTGATTTTACTGATCGCCTACTTGACCTTTTGAAAGGGGTTAGTGACAGGGTCAGTGTCAGGGTCGTGTGCCAGGAAGCCAACAATAAAACAAAAGACAGGCTGGGGGTCAGGGAGTGGCCAGGTTTGTCCTTGCTAAGCAGGATGGCAGCATGACTGACCCCTGGTGGCAGGGCCGGGGATCTGACTCTTCTGCTTTATTGGAGTTAGTATACAGCTCAGCCAACATTGGCACGGTATTAGAAGCACAGCAGAGACACTCCAAGGACACGCGGCAGGATGTGCTGACCTCACTGCCCTTCAGCCACTCATCTCTGGACATGAGTAAAACTCATGCACACACACACACACACACACACACACACACACACTCGTAATATTATATTCATGTTTTCCTATCCATTGAGAACTGTATTAGTGTAGTTAAATGCTGCTGTGCAGACACACACACACACACACACATATATACTTGTAATATTATCTGCATGCTTTCATTTCCATTGAGCCATACAGCTAAATTAGCCCACATCTAACCCCACCTCTTGATTAGCTCAGTAACCAAGAGGAAATGCTGTAATTCTGATGATTTGCTCTCATAGGAGCCAGCAAATGTTGCCATTAAGGGAGCGAAGCTCAAATGTCCTCTAACAGACAAAACTCCTGTTGGACTATTACTTTGCAGACACCAACACATGGCAGTGTTGGGACTGTGTGGGGCGCTGTGACTCACGTCACTGTGGTGTGAAGTTTCAGCGTGGCACATGCCGTGCTGTGATGTCATATAGCAGCGTCCTGCCCGTCGGTTCACGCTGTGCCAGGGTTGAGGAGCCTGGCTTTGTGCCAGACAGATCAACCAAAGATAAGAAACCACTGAGAATTGCAGTGAATTCTCTCCTCTAGCATGTATGTGTACATGTGTCTATTCAGGTTCGAAAAGGACAAGTCCTTGTATACGTGATCTTCTGTGGCCTAGTTGATTTCACTGGTTAATTCTAACTGCTTGTTCAGAACGTGGGTAAAGTGTCTTGTTTTTGGTTTGGGATTCTTTGGTCTATTGTACTGTGACTGGTGTGCATGGTAGAAACGCCTCAGTGAAAGGATGCTGACATTCATTCATAAATGACAGTACGCAGCTGAGAAACCCGATCAGAGTGCTCTGGTATGCCGTTGTGTTTGCCTTGTAAAATTATTTGTGCTTGCAGGATGCTGTAAAGCTGCCCAGATTAATAGAAATGTTTGACGCAGGTGTAGGAGTGTTAATTGGTTTTTGCTTTTGTGTGTGGAGCAACTTTTAACACTTGATTTCATCTCAAAGGTGAGGTTGGAACAGAGGCTGCAAACACACACACACGTTGGCTAAGCTCTTTACTAAAATGCACCCACAGTAGCCTCCTTTCAGCAGAGATCATCCACAAAACAAGGCAGTCATGTTTGAAAGCGCACGTCTGAATAACAGTGTCAGCGAAGCGTACCTAAAATAGGTCAGCGCTCCTCACCCCAGCTCCCCTCTCTCGCCCCCCGAGCTCATGAGCAGGAACCTCAGTAACACGGACCTCAGCGCTGCCTGCCTTTTTCTTTTGCACCACATAGTTTGTTCCTATGCGTCATTTCAAATCTAACATACTAACATACTACATTCAGCATACTACATCCAGCATGTTACACCCAGCATACTACATCCAGCATGTTACGTCCAGCACATTACATCCAGCATACTACATCCAGCATGTTACATCCAGCATGTTACACCCAGCATGTTACATCCAGCATGTTACACCCAGCATGTTACACCCAGCATGCCTCATGAGCAAAACAACAGCATCTGTGTCAGTCTTCATTTTATTTTTTTTATTTTATTATTTATTTATTTATTTTTTACCAAATTAAATGTATGTTGCATGTGGAATCTCAGTATGAGAGTTTACTAAAATGCTGCTAATAGCATGTTTAGGAGGCTGTTGGTGTACAGGCATGGAGACTGATGTCAGAGGGGGTGAGGCGGGTGCTCATCTTTGCTAATGGGTTTATAATAGGCCCCAAGCACTCGATTAGGTCCGGCCCCTGTGCCACCCGACACCCCATAAAAGAGATTTAACGGTATTTTGTCTTTTGTTTCTGAAACCATTGTAAATGATGTCATATTGAGGAGGAAGAACAATCAATGGCCTGAGTGCTTTAGCATGATTTAGACTGATCCAATTAAAACTGTCCAATCAGTGTTCTGGTTATCGGCTCAAACGGGTGACATACTCTGGCACACTTTGTTTGATGTTCGTTGTCTGTTCAGCTCATTTGTTTCCTGTTGTCTTGTTAAATCAGACATAGCTGCCATGTTTGTGAAATGCCAGAGTTAAGAGGGAGACCTTTCTCCTAATCCTATTCCCCCAAACATAATTCTTGTTATAAAACACTCGACGGTTCCATCACACAGAGCTTGTGGCCATGAGGCAGGAAGTGTTCTTTCCTTCAACTCTCGTGTGTATAGACTCCTCTCCAATATTGCATTTAGACTGTTTGCTGGGATGTTTTTCTGTGGTTGGTTTGTACTGTGTTTGGTGGTACAAATATCCTCCATTAATGTGTATGAAGGTTGGGTGAGTGGTGG
>JAOXYF010000008.1:17080828-17100336 GCA_028565775.1 Sternarchorhynchus goeldii
TGTGATTTTTTTTTATAGAGTGTGTGAGAGAGAGAGAGAGAGAGAGAGAGAGAGAGAGAGAGAGAGAGAGAGAGAGAGAGAGAGAGAGAGCTTGGATATCTAACAAGCAGAGTATTTTAATGGATGTAGTGGTCTGTGATGCTGACTCTGTAACAGTGTCATGTTTTAAAGAAGAATACAGTTTAAAAAAGAACACAGGCACATATACCTTTTTGAAGAAGAATGCTGTCATGTTTACCTGTACAGTTACTAACATATAAAAGCCTACTCTGTACCTGCACCCTGTCCATTGGCTGCCACAGAGCGTGACATTCCATTGCAAGTGCAATTTAGTGCCTCCTAGTGGACACTGTGTAATCACACTGTCATAATCTGCTATTTAGGTGATGTTGTCATTATTTAATACTAATACTATCAGCCTTACACTGAATTGCGCCAATATAATCGAAAATCAAAGGAAAATGAATTGTTTGATGTAGCTTTTGCTGTACAGTGATCACAATAGCTCTCTTTGTTATTCAATGAGTAGCGTAAGTAGGGATCATTTGTGCGCACAGTTTGCCTCCAGTAAAATGAATGAATGCATGATGAGATACTGAGATCATGTTTTTTTGCCTAATTTTTCTGTAGATAATAAAACAAAGCATTTGCATGGTTAGGAAAGTCTTCAGGGAATTAGATTCAGATGTTAAAGCTCACAGATACTCTCCTCATTTTCCTGATGCTTAGATAGATAGATAGATAGATAGATAGATAGATAGATAGATAGATAGATAGATAGATAGATAGATAGATAGATAGATAATATCAGTGGTGTGTTAAAAGAGCTGAAAGCCAAAAATATCTACCCAGCTGTGATCAGAAACTGGTCACTGATGTAGAGCTGAAATATTGTATAATGGAATAACAAAAATTGCATATGGGAATCTAAAAAATTCACTGAATCAGTTTCCTCTGATTGTCTGGGGACTTATCAACTGAGCACTTGTGCAGTCTGTCTCTACTGTGATTGGTCGCTGCAGGTAGCCTTAGCCAAGACCAGAATTACAGAGTATAATTGGTCGTGACATGAAAACTATTTTAAACTGAATGGCAGCCGTGTGTGTTTGCGTGGATCATTAATGCACCATGTGGGCCTCCGATCTGCCTCGGAGGGTAAAGAAGGTGTGTGTGTGTGTGTGTGTGTTATAGGCCCTCTGAAGTGTGCAGGTTTTCATATTTTTTTTTCCCTGGACATGATGTGGCCTTTAAAAACTGTATTACCCAGTATGGCCTCAGCAATTTCCTATAGCAAAGATCACTCGTGATGTTCCATAAAACATTATTCTGTTTTATTTCGTCCTGAGTCATGAGTAAATTAATGACCATAATGCAAGTCCAGGCTGCTTTATGGAAGTTCCTTCTCTTGTTCATTTCTCTTAAATGATGGTTTATTATTCTTAATAATGACCTTCCCATCCTGCCTGTAATCAGCTGTGATTCTTTTCCAGGTTCATATTGGGGGTGGGGTTACTCCTTTCCTTCTTGCATAGCCTTGGTTGATTTTAACTCACAGTGTTTCATGGCTCTTACAGCTGTTTTGTCATGTTGTTTTGTCTAATGACACTACAAAAGGAACAGTTTTGCATTTTGTGGTGTTCTAAAATATTTTGGGTCTTATTCACCAGTCATCTGTGAGGTCTGCACTTCGGTTGATGCTAAGTAAGATCATTGTTCCACTATACATACACTCACTCTCACTTGTCTGTCGGTCTGTCTACCTGTCTCTCTCTCTCTCTCTCTCTCTCTCTCTCTCACTCGCTTTTTGTGTCTCCATTATTTACGTCTGTGTGTCTGTCTCTGTCCCTGTCTCTCTCAGCGGTGATCCTTCCGGATGGAGCTCCAGATAAGCTGGGTGTGGGAGACGAGGTGGGCAGTGAGGAGGATCTCTACGAGGAGCTGCGCACCTCAGGCCATCGCTTCGGCCACCCTGGGGGAGCAGGGGAGCAACTAGCCATAAATGAGGTGAGATACAGTTAACCTGCTTCCCACCTGCCCCCTGCCCACCCCACCCCCCTTACCATACTGTAAATGTGATGCACCTTCCAATGTATTTAATCACACTAGTGAACCATGATCCAAAAATTATTAGCATTTGCTCAAAATTTAAATGCCCCTTTTCATGGCACCAGCTATAGAATGCTCAGTGATGCAAATTCCCTGACTCAAGAGACCAATTACAGAATTCTGTAAAATGCTAAGCAGTAATTACACAGCACACCATAAAAACTGTGCTTTTTTAGATGGCACATATGCACATCACTATCTTCTCCTCTGTCAGTACAGCGCAGGATAATATTGCCATTTACAGCCAGTTAAATTCCATATTGGCAGTGTGAGCCCAGTACAGATGCTTTGGTTTAATATAGCAAACGTCTTATTCAGACGTTTCTCTACCTCTTTTGCTATGCTTCTATGTCCTTACTTTCCAGCAATAGGCCAAGTAACTCTGTCAGCAAGCTAAATACAATGTCCCAAAGCCTGCTGGGAACTCTGTGTGTGTCCCAACGAAGCAGAATGGTCAACTCCCCTTGGCCAGCCTCATCTGTCACCTTTCTCTGTGATGCCACAGCCAGTCAGTGCAACGGATTAGGAGAACACCTGGTGGACAAAATAATGAAATGATCTTTGAATACACTTTGCCGTTCTGCAGGACAGCAGAGCCGCAAACAGCTTCTGTTTGTTTTTGGTTGCTCTGAGAGAGGAGCAGCAGTTGTACTTTATCAGCTGGAACTGCTCTGCAGTGTTCTTGAGAGTATGTAGTGTGATTGTAGTAGCACAGATGGATGTAACTGTTTCGAAGGCAGTAGCTCAGAGACGGTACTTTACATATTAATGTTAGAAGGATGTGACATAACGGGATGCAGTTACTAACATAATTAGGTCTAATCTGTATATGAAATTCTGTATATGAAATCCATGTTGCTTGGTCATATGTGCAATTCATTTTTTATTTAAATTTTATTTACACTTGAGACATTGTCACATCTTTATAGAAATGTGAGTTAGAAATAGATGCCTAAGGAGAGAGTTGAGGGTGATAACAAAAGAAAAAAACATGTAAGATGACATGTTCCTCATGAAGCTTTAAAATGAAGCCAGACTCAAAAACACACACTCCTCTGGACAAACAGTAGGCAATGTGCAGCTTGATCTGGGTCTGCTTTGAGATGGAGGTAGGAGAATGTTAGCTTTGGTCTGATTTTGTGTCAGTTTTTACTGCTAACATTGGACATAAGTGAGCCAGAGGGGATTCAACAAAGATTAGAGAGTGTGTGTGTGTGTGTGTGTTATAGTTGTGTGTGAGTGTGTGTGTATTAATATAACAGTTGTTAAAGTGTTTATATATTTAATCTTTAATCAACCCCCAAACAAATGTAATGTTTGATATTGTGGAGCCCTGAGAAAGAGAGAGAGAGAGAGAGAGAGAGGGAGAGAGAGAGAGTGAGTAAGTGATTGAGTGATTGAGTGAGTGAGTGATAATCAGATATGGCTAATTAAGAAACAACTAGCTGTTCCTCTTGTTTGGTTTTTTAAGGCTTTCTCTTGTTCTCTCTCTCTCTCTCTCTTGCTCTCTACTTCTCTTTTGCTTAGATACTTCTCTTCTATCTGTTTCTCCCCCCATTTGCCCTGCTCTACCAGCCCCCTCCCCCATCCCACTTCATGGTTGCTAAGGCTTGCCTCAACCATTTTGGTTTCCAGGATACGGCGCTGAAAAGAGCTACATGATTGGTTGCTAGTGGTAATAAGGGGAGGGGAAAAAAGCCCAAGCAAGCGAGCGCTGCTGGGAGTGAGATGGATGACTGTGCCTGCACAGCTCCAGGCAGAGCCAAGCTCCATTATCAGCCTCCGTGTTTACTTTCAGGAGAGCAGAGAACAGCTGGGAAAAACACAGGCGTGAAGGTTCCACCCATCCTGCTGGCCTAGGAGCATCCTGCACGTGTCTTGCAGAGAGAGAGAGAGAGAGAGAGAGAGAAAGAGAGAGAGAGAGAACAAGAGAGGGAAAGAGAACAGGGGAGAGAGAGAGATAAAAGGGGAGAGAAAGAGAGAGAACAAGGAGAGAGGGAGAGAGAACAGGGAGAGAGGGAGGAGGAAGACAAGAAATATAAGCATTCTTACAAAACAGGAGATGAGAATGAAAGGTGGAATTAGTGAGATCTTCTTGGTGAGATTCTCATCCGTGTGACGTTGTCAGCTGGAGGATCGGAGGGAGGAAAGAGGTGTCTTACGGCGGGGCGGGGGAGGAACGGTACCCGCGAGTGCGGGGCAGCCGCCCCCGTGGCGGAGCAGACGGTGCGGAGGAGCAGGTGCGCGCTGGGGCCTACATGGCTCACAGCTCGGTGCGGGGCAGCAGGCAGCGCCTGGGCCTGCTTGACACGCTGCTTCGCTGCAACATGGACCCTGAGACGCAGCGCGTGGTCGTCTTCCTCATCATGATGTTCCTCATCATCATCAACGTGGTGCTCGTCTTTCTGCTCGCCTTCCAGTAAGAGAGAGAGAAAGACGAAGAAGACAAGAATCAAACATCAGAGAACAAGAGAGGAGGAGGAGGAGAGAGATAAAGGGACGAGAAGGACAGGGTGGGAGGAAGGGTGAGCAGCAGGCAGAGGAAGGAAGAGAGGCCGAGTGGAAGAGTTCTGTTGTGGATGGGCAAACGGCAATATTGCACCATAGGAACTAAGGGAAAGGATTGGACTGAATCAGTTTTAATACAGCAAGACACAGAACCAAAGGGTGGCACCTTTTATTTGTTACTATGGATGTTTCTGTTTGAGATTCGTGATGTGATCCTTAACTTTACATACAGGTCTTTAACCTTTGTCATTTGTGACTCTAGCAGACATAGTGTTGGAATAAGGTTATCCGCTTAAAAGTAAGTACATATTGTTGCATTGCTACAGATGTTTATATTGTATGTTTTTCATTTATGATTTTTGTTTTACTTTTTTGGTCTCACTCTCTAGACTTTAGTGAGGTTTAGCTGCTTTCCGACTGCAAGATACATTGGTAATGTATCTTTGTAATTTAGATATTGGAGTCTATTTACATTTTTAAAATATATTATCATAAAAGTTTGTAACAAATGTGCTTTGCTTGGCAATTGGACTAAATAGTGGAACTGACTAAAATAGGCTTCACCACCACATGTTTGCCTGGAGTTACTACTACATGATGCAGAAGGTCAGCAGTGAAGAAACTGAGTGTCTCTGTGGCAGCCTGCAGTAATGTTACTGCTGTAAACTTGATAAGCAGACGTTCAGGGCAGATAGCATTCTACAGCATTCTGTAAAGCATTCTAGAGCATTATCCATAGCATTCCCTAAAATAGTCCAGAACATTCTGGAACATTCCAGAATGTAGCATTCCAGAGCATTATCAATAGCATTCTCTAAACCACTCCAGAGTATTCTGTTAAAGCATTCCAGATCACTCTGTAAAGCGTTCTAGCGCATTATCTATAGCATTCTAGAACATTCTCTGAAACATTCTCTAAAGCAGAGGCTGGGAGTTGTGCAGCAAGAGATCCCAGCCTTGCATTGGGGCTGCTACATTAGGAGCTGATAGTGTTTTTTCATGTGGCTGTTTCACCTGTTAGGCTGAACAGTTAACTGATCATTGTTATGCTCTCTGTTTTGATGATTTCGAGGAACAGGGAGGATGATGTACCTGGACATGTAGAGCTGTAAATAACTTTGTCCTGTCACATTAATTAAGTCAAGGTCACTGCAAAATCTAGGACACATTTCGTATTTGAGCTCCTGCCTTGAATACCTCAGCTGTAGACGGTAGAACATGTCTTCAAAAGCCACATGTGTAGCAGTCATGCCCTCACCTCAGCACACGCATGTGTGTGTGTGTGTGTGCGTGTGTGGGTGTGTGTGTATGTGTATGTTTATGACTATAGTCAGTGATGATGAGTGTCCATGTTAATTGTTACAGGTGGTGTACTGGTTGCACAGAAGTTGAAACACCACCTCCTGTCATGTTTATGTATGAATTCATGCATGTATTTATGATGTGTGTGTGTGTATCTGCACATGCATGTATATTGTGTGCGCATGTGTGTTTTTGCCTATATCATGATGGCAGAAACAGAAGCTGTGACAGAAAAATCAGCGAAGAGGCGAAGTGGTCTCGACGTGTTGCCTAGCAACAAGCCAACATTTCCCCGCTCTTTAATGATGGATTTATGACAGATAGAGAACAAAACAGAAAGAGAGAGGACCAGAGCATGGCCTGTATTTCTGTTCTTCCATGTTTCTTCCTTATATAACTCACTATACAGTGATTTAACCATTTCCCCCATCTTTTCATTATTTGTATGAGAAGGTTGTCAAAACAAGGGTCCATCTTGCTCTTGCTAGACGTTTTAATCATTAAAGCTGTGCAGATGATGTCAGAAGTAATAATCTAAAGAATCCGATGCTTCAAGCCAGCTGCATCCACATCTGTCCACTCCAAAAAAATAGAATTGTATAAATTCTCCGTGAATTGTGAAAGAATTGTGCAAACTCTCCATGTTCTTCTCTTACCTAAATCCTTTCCCTGTAGGCCTTGTCTACTATACTATCTCACTATGCTTGTCTACTATACTATACTCACTATGCTTGTCTACTATACTATACTCACTATGCTTGTCTACTATACTATCTCACTATGCTTGTCTACTATACTATACTCACCGACTGACCAGCTGTGCTCATTATATTCACCCACTGACCCACTACGGTGCTTTATCCTCACCTCATGACTCTTCTGCTCCACGTAGCTGATCAGTGATGGAAGCGTGGTTTACGCCGAAGCGCTGTGGGACCATGTTACCATGGACGACCAGGAGCTGGGTTTCAAGGCGGGTGATGTCATCGAAGTAGTGGACGCCACCAATAAGGAGTGGTGGTGGGGGCGGGTGCTGGACAGTGAGGGCTGGTTCCCTGCCAGCTTCGTTAGGGTAAGAAACCTGCTTTACTGCATGCACCAAAACAAATATCTCATTTACATTTTCATTTAACATGTATTCATTTGACACATGCTTTTGTCCAAAGTGATTTGTATCGGCCATGTATTTATGCAGGGACACTTAGTCACATCAAGCTTCTAAGACTGTAAAAAAAAAATGGAATTAAAATGAAAGGGAAAAGCTAGAGAAATTAATAACAAAGCATTCACAGCCATCTGTAAAAAGATAATGCAACAACTTAAACTCTTTCAGGCAATGTTCATTTCACAGCTTGTTAACTTCACAGCTTTCTGGTTTCAGAATTTGTAGCAGATTTTAAAACTAATGCAAACCAAAAATAAAAATCTCACCATCTGTAGCTGCATCAGAGTCATTTGTCTGTTGTACATTTGACACAGCAGTATCATATAACCACCCTGGATTACGTTTCTGTCTGCTCAGCTGCGTGTGAACCAGGATGAGCCGATGGAGGAGTACCTGTCCCGGCTGGAGGAGGCGCAGGAGGACCACAGTCAGGGCACGGGGCTCCTGCTGGGACCTGGCCTGCCCTGCAAAGAGCAGATGAGGACCAATGTCATCAACGAGATCATGAGCACAGAGAGAGACTACATCAAACACCTGAAGGACATCTGCGAGGTCAGCTCAGTGCCGGGCAAGAGGGCCGCATTGATTAAATGGAACTGGTCAGGTTTTCTGGACACCAATTAAGGGTAGATTTGACCTATTGTGTAGTGTTGTCTGCTGGCTCATAAGTGGCTCTTTCTATGAGGACAAAGTGCATTTGTGCTGCTGGGACTTTAGTTCGAGTCCAGTGATCCTTCCCAACAGAGGTCACTGCTACAAAAGCCTATTCTATTGCTGGCTTTAGTTTTCCTTTCTAACCAGAGGGGGCCATTAGTTAATCTGCCTCTTAATGGTGAGCAATCACATTATCCAATGAATAAATAGATTTGGTCAAATACCATTCTTTAATCATGTCGTATCATGGGTTCAGCAATATTTTATATGTTGTTTTTATTTATGTTTTACTCAAAGTGGCACATTTTCCATCTGGTGAACACAGATACTGGTTGTCCATATACTTTTTCCAAGATGTTTATGAGTGAATAACAGTTTAAGGTGCTCCCATGAACTGCTGGAAGATCATAAGCAGAATGTGTTACATTTTGGGAGATTGGATCAGTAAGGGGAAGAAAAAATCTATTAAAAAATCTCAACCAGCTTTTATAATTCATCATAAAACAGAAATTCACTTCTTAAAGTTATTAATGTTCTTAGAGCGAGCCAAGCAGGTAACCTATCTACACTGTTTTTTTTAGATGTTTTTCTGTTTTTGATACATTTGACCACATGGTAGTACTTCATCACATGCAAAACTAGGTTGGTCTCTCTGGCTGGTCCCATTTATGTCTGAGCAGCCATTAAAATATTATGTGGCACTTGAAAATCATTCATCTATTGACTTCCATGGTCCCTCAAGGTTAGATCCTTAGACCAGCACTAATTCAAATGTTTTGTAATTGCAAATGCTGAACTGAGGAGTGTGGCACTGGTGCTCTTAAAACCCCTGTATCTGAAGGCCTACAACTATGTCAAAAACATAGGTTTTACTTTTGACAGGGATTTTAATTGTAATGTTTACACAAATACATCATGTCACTTGAGAAATATATCCAAGATCTATTCTCCCAGCACCTAAAACCTTTTCTCTTGCTTTCATTTCAACTGATCTGGACTAGTGCATCACTCCTCCTTCTGGCCATCTGAAGAATTCCGTCTGTAGTTTGCAGAAAGTGCAGAACTCACGAGGGAGCCTGTTTTACCTGTTGTAAAACAGCTGCACTGGCCACCATTTTCCAAATCTATAACCTTAATGTACCCTTACTGATATTGAAATGCCTTCATAGTCTTGCCCCACTGTACCTCAGTGAACTGATTATTAGGTGTGTCCTTGCAAGAGCTTCTAAATCTACCATCAGTAACATGCCTGCCATGGTGTTAACCTTCTTAATATTTTAAAGGCAACTTGCAAAAGCACCATGTAGGAATATAATAGCACGTGTTAATTTTTATTAACTTGTGCATTATAAGCTGAGACTAAAAGATTTTTTTTCACAGAGTAAACCATTCAGACTTCCTCTTGCACTGTTTACTTTGGCTTTGCGGAATTTGTTGCGGTTTATGGTCCTGGTAAAGCAAGACCCCTCTGGTATCAACTGACCTTGGTTTGTCCATCTGTGCACTCTGTAGGGTTACATCAAACAGTGTAGGAAGCGCATGGACATGTTTACAGAGGAACAGCTGTGCACCATCTTTGGGAACATTGAGGACATCTACCGGTTCCAGAAAAAGTTCTTGAAATGTCTGGAAAAGAGATTCAACAAGGATGAGCCCCATCTCAGCGAGATAGGCTCCTGCTTCTTAGAACATGTATGTTTTTTCCACTTTTGAATTTACCCTGCATGCAATGCAGTTGTCTTTAATGTCAATGCTTTTGATGCAGAGATGCAACATTGTCATTGTGCTCTATCTCTCTGCAGCAAACAGATTTCCAGATCTACTCAGAATACTGCAACAATCACCCAAACGCCTGCGTACAGCTCTCCAAACTCATGAAGCTCAACAAGTACGTATTCTTCTTTGAGGCCTGCCGTCTGCTCCAGAAGATGATCGACATTTCTCTGGATGGTTTCCTCCTCACTCCCGTCCAGAAGATCTGCAAGTACCCTCTGCAGCTGGCTGAGTTACTCAAGTACACCAACCCGCAACACAGGTACACCAACCCACAACACAGGTACACCAACCCAAAACACAGGTACACCAACCCAAAACACAGGTACTCCCACCTGCAACACAGATTCACCAACACACAACACAGGTACACCAACACAGGTACACCAACCTACAACACAGGTACACCAACCACACGTATATCAACCCCCAGCATAACAACCAAGCCACACAACACATACCCCCTCTCACAGCACACCAACACCAACAATACACACATAAACCAGCACATGTACCCAATGAGCTGCCAGAAATCTTCACAACATACTATAAAAGAATCCAGGCTTCAAGTACAAGTCATCATTTTATAATGATCCAGATAAGCAAGAGTAAAGCAGGTCATAGTACTTGAATCAAGACAGTTAGTGTAATGTTAGTCTGAGAAGGATCACTGTATGTCCTGTTTCTCTTTATTTTAATGACCCATGTTAAATCTCATAAGATAATCTCTACATATCTAAGATAATACATCAGACCTATTAGTTAATATGTAGGTTCACCACAGTGCTTTAGTTTATATGTTTTGCATGTTTTATGTGTTTCTTGTTTAATATGTACTACTTACTGTAATGTCAAGCTGCCATTGAGCTTCTGCATAGTTTAAATAGATGCCACACCTGCATTAGAAAGAAACTGCTTTCATTGTACTGCCTGCATGTACTTCAGCATAAGTAAATAAGCAATTTATGAGTTGAATTGAAGAATGAATAGAATGTTGTCTTAGGGACTACAAAGATGTGGAAGCAGCACTAAACGGGATGAAGAACGTGGCCCGGCTGATTAATGAGAGAAAGAGGCGTTTGGAGAACGTGGATAAGATCGCCCAGTGGCAGAGTTCCATCGAGGACTGGGAGGTGAGTGTTAACCTGCTAACACTAATATTTAAATTTAAGCTTTATTAAAAAAAAGTCTGACATTAAAATGAAAATGTAAAATTGTGTTAATCATTGTCATTACACATTAAACTGACAGATGTAAAAATGGTTCCATTTTCTGGTTGTGATAAAAATGTCTTGATAGGTACATCACTGGATTCACACACACACACACACACACCAGAAACTAAATAAATAAAAACAATGAAAAAAAACCCTAAAAACCTCATTTCAGATATGGCTGAAATTGCTTCACTTCTTCATAAGTGAAAATAAATCCTGGTGTGCATTTGTATGTGCTCACCTCAGGGTGAAGATATCCTCAGTAGGAGTTCAGATTTGATCTTCTCTGGAGAACTGACAAAGATCACACCACCTCAAGCCAAGAGCCAACAACGGATGTTTTTCCTGTTCAATCATCAGATGGTCTACTGTAAAAAGGTGGGACATAGCCACCCATAAAATACATTTCAGTTTATTTTGATTATTTAAAGAGAAAGGGAAGGAATTCTACATTCATGATGACTAGTCTTTTGTCTGCTCTGCCATTACATCTCAGGTAACACAATAGTTTATCAACATGCCCTTCACAAATTTAGTTATGTTGGGGACATTTGCAAGAGTCCTTATCAGTTATGGACCCTCTTTGATCTCCCGGTTCTCTTTGGTTCAGGATCTGTTGCGGAGAGACATACTGTACTACAAGGGCAGGGTGGACATGGATCAGATGGAAGTGCTGGACGTGGAGGATGGCAAGGACAAGGAGCTGAATGTGAGTGTGAAGAACGGCATACGGCTACGATCGCTTGTCGGAGGTGAGGTGCACCTGCTGTGTGCCAAGAAGCCAGAGCAGAAACAGCGTTGGCTCCGAGCCTTTGCTGACGAGCGGGAGCAGGTGCAGCACGACCGGGAAACAGGTGATCTACTGCGTCCTTCACACACACACACACTGCAGCCCACCTAAAATCCTAAAATCATGTCCCCACGAACATGTGCCAAAAAATATGTACAAAATACACATAGATGCAGAGACAAACATATATTCAAGCAGTGTAACATACGCTTAATGGCCGCTTCATTAGAAACGCCTCCAGTTGTATATTAGGTGAGTATTGAATTAAGTGTAGCCTGGGCTGGGACCCTTCATCCCTTCACAGTGATACTCTGATAAAAGAGTAGACATGGAGACAGAATGGAACTTTGTGCTCTTTATCTCAATCAGCAGTTAATAAAAAGTAGTTACAGCAAGGGCATGGAAGTGTGTGTGTGTGTGTGTGTGTGTGTGTGTGTGTGTGTGTGTGTGGCTTTCTATTCAGAAACACACAACACAACAATGCGTTTAACTGAAGAAGCATTTAGTGACTGCATTCACTCAGGTTGCTCGATGAGTGACCACAGTCACTCCTGAGTCAACCTGAGTGACTTCAAATGATCATCAGTACTAGACTAGCCGTGTGCCAGAACTGAAAAAAGCTTTGCAGGGTATTCTTGAGCAACAGTGATGAGAGTATACTGAAAACATAGTGACTGAAGAGAAACATCCAGCGAAAGAAAATCCTGTGAGTGTTAATAACTCATCGAAACGGGTTAGAGAAGAATGTCAGGAATCGTTCTGGTATTGCAAACAGACAGTGCACAGTCAACACACTGCTAGATGGGAGCCACTAATAAAGTCTCCACCACTAATCACAGATGTTGTCACAGATCCATTGATACGTGCACAAAAACATGAATTTATTCTGGATGCAAAACATTGTAGAATGTAGATATCTCATTAATAGGCACCTCATGCCGAGAAGGATGACAACTAACTTAACTAACCCTCTTCACTTAAGTTAACTAAACCCCTTAGTATCACTTCACATAAGTTAACTAAACCCCTTAACATCACTTTTCAGTAAACCGAACAGACCGAGAGTCAGCCCCAGTGCTGCATGCTGTTGCCATGGTCACTCTGTGCGCTATGCTCACGTTGCAAAGTTTAGCCTTTTTATTTTTCCATCCAAACTGATTCGGCTCATTAATTATCACGCTGCCTCAGATGTATTAGAGCAGCAAAAACATTAAACCGCTGACTATAACATGGTGGAAATAGCCAGCTTGGCACTGTGTGAGGAAATCTGTTAATGGCATTTATCACAGGCAGATGTGGAGGGGACCGCTAGGCTGACACATCCATGTCATGCTGTAATGGTGCCTTTGTTGGGAACTTGGCTGCCAGGACTCCACCACCGGCCTGGGCTTTATGCTCACTCCTTCTCATTTAAGTGGAGAATATTTGGATGGAGAATATTAAAGTGGAGAATATTTGGGTGCAGGTTATGGAGCATACATAAGCTTGTCCTAGAACCCAGTGCTTGGCCAGAGGTATAAATATCCCTAAAACTCTTGTATGGGGAAATTGTGTTGTGCAAAGATAATAGATCATCAATGTTGTTATGGGTAAGTTAACATTATGCAAATGAAGCAATGCTAGATGATTTTAGGTGAATGCTAGATGAAACCCAACCAGGTTATCATCTGTTCTGACATTCAAAGTGAGAATAAACTATTACAGCATGACTCATGACTTCATGCAAAATGTGTCAAATACATGAAAACTTCCTTGAAAATCATTAAAAAGCATTTCTGACTTCTCCTGTCTGGCACTGCAGGTTTTTCCATCACCGAGGGGCAGAAGAAGCAAGCCATGCTGAATGCATGCAAAAGTCATCCAGCCGGGAAGCCCAAAGGTGAGGGAGTAATCTGGGCTCGGCTGCACCCTCAAAGAGGTGCTCATGTCTGTCAACACAGGGCTTCTGGATTCCAGAACCTAGTTTACCCAGACCAGTATGGAGCTTGTGCAGAACTTGATAAGCAGCTGACAAGTGGATTGGAGAGTGTTAGGATTGTAAAACAGTACTCTGTACATTGCTGAGGTAGGAAACACTGTCCTTATCTACCTCTTCAGAACCCTTCAGTCTTTTTCAACTAAAGGCATATCTCTGAGGAGTGAAAGCTTATGAGTAGTAAAGTAGCTTGCAGTGCTACTTTAAGGTGTAGTGCACTGCATAAGCTTAGCTCATTCCCTAAATAGTGCACTAGATAAGGAATGGAATGCTGCAGATCCAAAGCCTGATCTTTCATTCACTTTCATTCACATCACAAGATAGTGAGATGAACTACAGGCAACTAGCCAGTACTTGCTGTATCTGTTCACATACTGTATATATGTGTGTTTTTAACTGTAGAACAGTCGGTCTGAAAAGTCATGAACAATGCAGAAATTAAAAGCACTAATTACCAAATCTGGAAATGTATGGAAATTTAGAAAAAACATTACTACCTGCTTTATGAGGCCAATATTCTAGATTCTGTTCAAAGGGGTAACAATTAAAAACTGCCATTATTCTGTGTACTTACAAAGTCATTCCACTGCAGAACAGTTCATATTTTGACTTTGTATCACCCCCTGTGTATTTGCAATGACCTTTACACATAGCAAGAAAACCTAACATTGAAAATGTTGAAAGTTAAAATCTGAAAAAATATCTAAAATGTCTTTACGAGGATAAAATGAATCACATTCTGTATAAAAATCTGCATAAACATATTACAGTAAAATAAATTTGAAGAAATATTTTTTAAAAGGAAGGCAAAGAAATATTAAAGAAATTGCCTCTATTTTAGATGCTTTTCACTGAAATATATATTTTTCCAGTGACGATTGCCTGTGTGATCTTGGAATGTGATTGGAATATCCACACATTTAAGACCTCTAGGTGAGAGTCTTATAACGGGCATAAATGTAAACTGGTTAACATTGGTCTGGTTAAGAGGAGCATGCGTTTTGTCTCTTCTGCTTGGCAGCAGTCACCAGACCCTACTATGACTTCCTGCTGCGCCAGAAACACCCGACGCTTCCCACCTCACTGCCCCAGCAGCAGGTCTTCATGCTGGCTGAACCCAAACGCAAGAGCTCCACCTTCTGGCACAACATTGGCAGACTGACGCCCTTCAAGAAGTGAACCCAGGAGGAGAGAGAGAGAAGGAAGGAGAGAGAATGCTCTCTGCTTGTGCCTAAACTTACCCTCGTATCCTCATTTGATAATGTTTCTGCCCAAACCCACTTGCCCTGACTGACTTCAACATTGTACTTTTCAAAACATACAGGTTTATTATAATGATAAGAGTGTTTATGTTTTGTTTGCTTGTTTTGGTTTGGTTTTGGAGAAAGCACTTTATAAGGTGGTTACAATCAGACTAGGTAGCTGGCTCCCTGGGACTCAGTGAATATTTTAGAGCGAATTCTGGAGCACTTCTTCTACTTGGATCCAAATAGCATCAGTACACGCTAATGTTACTAACTCGGTTCTTCATGTGAACAGATGCCAGCCGTACACAGTGCTAGATGTGTTTGCTTTTGTATATATTTTCTTTGCCACCTATACAAAATGCGTTATTACAGTCACTTTCTGCTGGTTGGGTTACTTCCTGTTGGGATGATGATCAGTTTTGTTTTTAACCAGTGTACATCTACTGGTAAAATGATTTGGGGGGGTAACATTTCCAACTGTTATAATGAGCTCTATGGAACCCAAAGATGCTGTTTCCAACTATGTTAAACACATATTGTTAATATGTATATAATCCACGTGGTTCCTCTTCAGTTCCTCTTACCTTGTTTAACTCTGCTCTTTGTTCCTTTTACCTTATCTCTATACCCTGTACACATGAGGAAGGAATTAACTTCTTTTTGGAAGTGCCATCTTATGTGTGTCCTGGAGTTATTTCACTACAGATTAAAGAGTCGATGACCATTCAACATAAAGCGCTCGGCCTACAGATTACAACAACTGTGCTCGAAGTAGATCTTTACTAATCAAACAGACTTTGTATATACTTCATTGTGTTTTTTGTCTTTTAAATTTACTTTACATAGCACATAAAATTGTGCCAATACACTGTTTTGCCAGTACACATACAATTTGGATTTTTCACACTTCCAACTTTCTTTCAAAAAGGATTTTTTTCAGTTTTCTAGATGTTCACACTGATGGAAAAATAACTCATTGGAATATCAAATGATAAGGGCAGGTCTGTTTATAAAAGGTCAAACATCAAAAACAGTAAAGGGATTCCCTTTGACTGTACCACAGTTTTAAATCATTGCTTAGTATTATTGTTGAGGCAGGAACAGTTTACACAAAAATTACTGTACATAATTCCACCAATATAAACCCAAAACATACATCTTTGACTTATACACACAAACACACTGCTCAACACCACACACACACACACAAAAAATCAGACAAAGCTCAGATAGATGAACATTCACATATGCAGTTGTGCAGACAGAACATGTTGTAATATGTGTTATATTGTATGGCAGCCTGTGAGGATCAGACAGACAGAGATCAGGACGGCCTGCATGGCCTACCTCATCTTAGCAAGATTCCTTTTTTAATTAATTCTTCTTTCATGTAGACATGTAAACTTCAAATTACCAGGTTTTGAGGCAACCATTTGTGTTGGCCTATGCAAAATTCCCTGTATATGGGATATAGTTATTTGCGATTAGACTGTAATATAAAGGAATAAGCTTGCTGAGTAACATTTTTTAAGTGTGTTTACAATTACCATACTCCTACATTCCTAAATTAGATTTTTTTTCTCATGTAGCTATAAAACAAGAAATATGTTTGCATCTTCACAGGCTGGTCTGTTTGAAGAGCACATATAACCAGCATATCCGATAACATACACCCCTTGTTCCAACTATTTATGCACTATGCTGCTAAAATTGACAAAGTGTCCAAGGAGCACACCCATCAAACGTGAATCATGTCAGGAAAACACCCGTTTGTACTGTCACAATCAGCAGTTTCATTTGTGAGACTCACACCTCTAACCTTGGAAGCTGTTACCTTCTGCCACCTGTTGGATAACTGATCCTTTAATGTCTATAGAATAGGTGTAAGAAAAGAAAAAAATTCAAATCAAACACTGCTTCGATCAGTAAGGTTTAATGTTTTGTGAGATGATAATATATGTCAGAGAGAATTTATACTGAGTTATAAAGCATTATTTACCTTTATGTTCTTCAGTATGCCTAATTGTGATTGTTTACTTCTTTTTACATTCAGAATAAACTATTTTGCCTACCATGTAAATATGACTAATGACCTAGAAAATAAAACGATTCAAGAATTATCATATGATTCCCAATAAGCCTGCCTACTCCTGCACTCCGTAGCCTCTGTCAGAAATTGTGTTTGGTTGTAAAAATGAAGAATATTTTATTCAAATGAAAACAGAAGTCTCAAGACATTGTTTGTACATAATATTTGTATGTGTGTCTTGGTTGTTTACTTACATGCTTGGTTATGGGAAAATAAACAAATAAATCACTTAGAAATTGATTTTATTTATCACAGAAATGTAACTTTTTGTGAAAGCAACTAAGCCAGAGAGCTAATATCAGTAGTTTACAATGATTTTCCTTCATGAAAAAAATCCATTATATTGTAAATAAAAACAAAAAACAAACACATCATTATGTATTTTGAACACTAAAATCAAATACATTTTCAGAATTTCTCTGTCACTTAGTGCTTTCCCCCAGTACACTTGTACATCATTATGTACAGTATTGAAAAGTGGTATGGAGAATCCCTTCAATTTCAACACAGTACTGGATGCTCCAGGGATACTTTCTGTATTCAAATATAGGAAATCAACATACATTTTACATTTTAGAAAAACATTTGTATTTTTAATAACAGGCTTATTTCTGAAAAAGCAATATATACATAATGTAAAACTTAATTACTCTGCAACATAAAAGCAAAATATGATAGAAAACCTTTACACTTTAAAAAAGTATAAAAAGATACTACAACATCTATGTATTTAAGCTTGTGAGACAAAGCTACAAACAGTACCTAGGCCCAATTCAACAGAATATAAATTACCCAATTCATGTTTAAATCAATAAAGTGAGTTTTCAGCACTTCAGTAGTTTCAAAACCAGAATGCAGGCTTACACAGTTGGTTGCCTTCTCTGTGGCTGCTCAGAGCCACAGTCCCAGAGAGTGGGGGGGTGATGGAATGGAAGCGGTAAGAGAAACACGCAGATGGCATCAGAGAGCAGTGAGTGGACGGGGCAGTGAGAGAAGGTGCGACAAGGTACTGCTCACTCCCAGACAAATATATCCTGCTACAGAATGAAGACTAAAGGCAGGCAGTGGCACATCTTGATCACATAACCCATGAGGCCAAAGCACTTCCAGGCTGTAGCGACTTCCCTGGCCTGACAGTACAACACATTTGGAAGCAGTGCTCCAGCTGTAGTCATGTATGAAGCTGCACGTGGAGGAATAAAAGAGTTTTATAGTAACATCAGACACTTAACTGAGAGACTCCGACAACTATGACACTCTTAAGTCCTTTCCCATGTAGAACTGTAGAACACAGTCCAAAATTAAGCTTCATAAGATAACATTCAACAATCCAGAGGACTGTCTCAAGAGGACAGAAACAAAGGCATCTTGATATTCCAGTGACCTGCCTGCTGGTTCAAAGCATTATGAGTATAAGATGTAGCACTGCATCAGAAACATTCAGGAGTAAAGGAGTTTGATGGTAATATCAGAGACTTAACTGAGACTCCAATGACAATGAAAGCCAAAAAACCTTTTATAAAAGCCAAAAAGGTGTTGTGTGGCTCTCCATGGTGAACAGCTTGTTTAACCCTAATCCTGCTCACTCCAGTGACTATTTAAGAAACCCAGTCCTCTGAGGCTTGAGCTCTGCCAGTACAGAATAGATGCTCCGCTTCCTAATAACAAGTATATTGAATTAAGTGGATGGCAAGACTTTTTGCATCTAAGACTTCTTCTAACCTTGACACATTCTAACTTCTAACTTTTTAACATTAGAATTTTCTTCAAAGTCTTTCAAAGCTTTACTTCTTCTGAGATGCCTTAGAAAAAGTGAAATGTGCAATTGTTTATTTGCGGTGAAACACATAAAGGTTAAAAGTTGTACTACAGCCAGAACCTGGAGGTCACAGTGGCATCACTTTTCAGAAGGTTGTCCTGTCCACTTGAATATTCGGTGGTCTGAAGTTGTTAGGTTCGTATATCCTATTTAAAGCGGACACCATAGTCTAACGTTAGGAACGCCGAAGATGAAGTGAGATTAGTTTGATGACAAATTATTGCAGAAAGCGAATTAACCTTTCATTTATCAAAGCATCAACCAGTATTTTAGCCATTTCAGAACTATGCCGAAACTCGAGTGGTTTAGAGCTAAAAACACGCTGTTTTTTGTTTTCACCACTTCTCACGATGAGTGCTGCCATGCTGGAGTGACGTTTCGAAATCACAAAACGGAAAAACCGGACCTCGTGAAAAGCTCCAATGTTAGCAATGAATGCAACATCAAACAACATACCAGAGACAATTTATATACAACTTATAGCATCGTCGTAGCATCGTTATATCGACAAATATGCAGTGTCTAATAGTTATTTGGTTATTTGGTGAAATTCCTGCTAAATGGGTTGCCACCACATGCAGGTGCCATAAATGTGTGAATCGGGGCAGCCTTGGCAGCAGAATGTTCTGTGCACTGTTGTGGTAAGCACATCTCCATAGGCTGAGCTCATGAAACTGGAGTAGACTCTGTTAAGTGCTGGAAAAAGTGCATCAGAGACCTGTTGGGATTTGTACGATGCATCGTTAGTTATAAACACGGAGATAGCTTACACTAACTGTATTCCTTTTTAACCTGATCGACCTAGACCAAAACTTTGCTGTGTGGTTACCATACTCATTTCGGGTATGGCCGTTCGTGTTATC
>JAOXYF010000008.1:17100725-17117271 GCA_028565775.1 Sternarchorhynchus goeldii
TGTTGACATGTGGAGGAATATAAACTGCGCAGACTATAACTTAAGTGAACTCCCGAGGAAGGTAGAAGGGACGAAACTTGAGGGCGAGCAGCTTCATGTTGGGTGTGCAGGAGCGCGTGAGGATCACAACATTGGCGCTGTTGCACCACTTGTTGTTCACCATAACACACACTCCACCACCTTTTGACTTCTTTGAGTCCATTGTTCTGTCCAAGCAATGTACAGAGAAGAATTCGGCTGGCTGGATGACGTGGTCCGGTACCGCTGTGTTCAGCCATGTCTCAGTGAAGCAGAGGAGGTTGCAGTCCTGAATGTCTCTCTGGAACTTGATTCTGACCCGGAGGTCTTCGAGTTTGTTTTCCAGAGACTGGACGTTGGCTAGCAGGATACTAGGCATGGGTGCTCGGTGTGCTGTGGGCCTCAGCCGGTCCCTAATGCCAGCTCGCTTCCCTCGGGGCCGTCGCCGCTTCTTCCTTTCACGTCCTTTGTTGTTCCTCAGGATCTCACTCGGCCAGCTCGGATCCGGAGTTAAAAACAGCGTAAGGTGAGCAGATTGTAGATTAATAGAAGAACTCAGCCCTCAGTATACCTCTGTACGAGATCTCAGAGAACAAATTCACAACACACACAGATGTCAAGAAGATGCTCTAAAGTTTATTAGCAATATAGAAGTTTAAATAGAAGAAAGAGATAATGTGGAAGAAGAGAGTGATGGTGTGGGGTGACATGATTGGTCTAAGGTGGAATCAACTAGATGATTGGTCTTAAGGATGGGGTCTGAAACACCAAGAAGTGGCCTCAACTAAGAAGGTGTTTGGATTACGATTGGATCTGAGTCAGACCGACCGTCAGATAGGAAGGGTGTTGTGTATATGCTGAAGGATGTCAGTAGGACTAGTGTCAACCCGACCGCCAACTAGTCTAACTAGAGAGAGACATTTAATTCAGAATGTAACATGGATCATGAATCATTAAATTCCCTTACAAAAACAAAAACAAAATATGATAGCAAGTCAAAAAACAAACAAAAAAAATGATCTAGCTAGCTAGCATTCTATACCAGCTTCAGGAGTTCAGTAGACTGCTAAGAGGAGTAAATGTGAACTGTCATGAAGTCTGAGGTAAGTCATATTGGAAATGTTTCTTTTTATAAACCAAAGGCTTGGAACATTTTAGGTGAAAGACAAATATATGAAATATGTGAAAAGATATGTGAAATATGTGAAAGATATACAAATATGTGAAAAAATATGTGAAAAATATGTGAAAGATATACAAATATGTGAAAGACAAAGATATGTCAACTTACAACTCGTGAGATCTACTGAATGGCAAAAATATAAGATTCACATATTAAACCAATTTTAAGAAATTATACAAACATTAAAAGACATGGTATTTTACCAAATAATTATTAAGTTGAAGGTTAAGCAACAATAAATATTTGGCCTAATTAATAAATAAAACCATCAGGCTGATGATGTTGATAACATATATTGATAACAAGGCCTGCTATAATAAACATAGCACTTATGTTTAGCATAGCCGAGTGGCTAATGCACAGTCACTCAAATGAATTGTTTTTATATACCTGTCAAAAGGGACAGCTACCATAATCAAATGGCAGCTGCTACATAAAGCACAAAGTGTCCTTATCAGTGGCAGCTGCCGATACATTCCATTTTCCGGATGGCATAGCAGCCACTTGCTGCTGCAACCCTGAACTCTCTCTCAAAAAATCCCACAGAACTTCTTTAAACAAACTTGAGAATAGTAGTGACAGTAAATTAGTCTAAAAGGTGAAAGGTTTACTGAAAAACATCTAATTCAGACTAAGCCACCCTAACCATCTGGAGATATTTAAATAATGTATATATCCATTTGTAAGAATTTTGAAAGTTTTGTACAGAACAGTTAACTTCAAATGCAAAATGTATTCTAATCCTCTAATAAAGGTGGTTTTAATCATAATATAATGTTAATATTTGTAACATTTAACACTTATTTGTAACATTAATAAGTGAAGTATCAATTTTTTCCTCTTGATATGAAAAAATAATAATGAATCGGGTTTGGGATTAAACCTTGAAGCTATTTCATTGCTGAAGATGGAATGGTTTAGATTAAAACTGTGAAAAAATCACGCACAGTTAAATGTACTAATACCACAGTATATTAAAAATCTGAGATGATGCTAACCTGTAGGTAGTGCCTAGTAATCAGAAGGTTGCTGGTTCAAACCCCACCTCTGCCAAGTTGCTACTGTTGGGCCACTAAGCAAAGCCCTTAACCCTCAACTGCTCAGATGTATTCAGTCACAATTGTAAGAAGCTTTGGATAAAAGCGTCAGCCAAATGCCGTAAATGTAAATGTAAGCGCTATTTACCCACAGATTTACCAATATTCCATTGGTATATCAGCTGCATACACTCATAGGGACCTCATTTGTATGCAGGGAAACTGCTTATGGCCAGAATCAACTTAATGAATAAATGAAGTTTATCCAATAATGAGATTAAAAGTTCACAGAAACAAAGGAGAAGAAAAATGGAAATGTAACTGCGTGAATGTAAAATAACCAGCTACTAGTGTAGTGTACTAGTGCAACTATAAAAGAAAGAAAAAGGAAAAATAATAAAAAGTATGCAGTGACAGTAACTTGATTATACAGGGCATGACAGTAAACAAAGAATCGCGTGGCACCCTAACCTAACCCGAGATAGTACCAAAGTTATAATTATATCGATTATAAATTGAATAGGAGATAGACACCTCAAAGTTTAAACTGACCCAGAAACCACATCAGAAATAGACCTGAGATGGATTAAGCCTTACTGTGACATCGTCAACTAACGAAAAACACCGAACAAATAAAGAATATTTAGACATATAACAAGTTATAACTAGCGTAGTTAGCCCGGCACAAACTTAGTTTCTCAGTCCATTGAGTAATGGCAGAACCAACCTTTTCCTTTGTTTAAGAATTTTTATACTAAATTTTGGAGGTGGATGCCTCAGCCTTTCCTGTCCACCAGTTTGTCTACTACTAATGAATATTCACTAAATTTTAAGTAACTTAATGGTTAATGTAATTTGTCCAGTTTTATTCAAAAGTATGTTTAACTTCTTCAGCTCAGAGTGATAAACCTGGTAATGTTCCTGGTTCTTTCTACTCCATTTGATGGCACCATAGTTCCATGGTTCAGAACAGGTGATGGAACTAATGTGAAGTTTTATGAGTTCCAATGAACGTGAGGTCAACAAAACATATGTCTCCGAATTCCTCTCAATGAGAGGAATCTGATAGTCACTTTCCTCATCCGACAGCATTATGGGAAAGTGGAATTTTCAATACTGGTGGTTAAATGGAAGCATTAAAGAATGTGGTGTCAGTTCCTTCCCCCTCCATTCCTCTTAGATCTCTCAGGCTACTTGGAGATCATAAAAGTAGCTCTGGAGAGCGTAGCCAGTCATAAACCTCTCACCCTGAGATCCTGAGAAAGGGTTAGGTGCTGATAAACTGGGTCCATGTAGCGGTGGTAACCCTGAGTGTAAGGGACCAGGTCAAAATTCAGGGGAAAAGTCATTTTGGAGTGCTTTATCCACTACAGTGACCACAGACCATTTCTCTGTTCTCATCCTTTCTGGCTGATGGTCACTTTTGCATTTTGTCAGTGCTCTCACCCCTAGAGCTCTATGGTTCAGAACATGAGGCAGTGTCTACAATCCACAGAAGTTGCTCAGGTAGTGCAGCTCATCCAGGATGGCACATCAATGTGAGCTTTGGCAAGAAGATTTGCTGTGTCTGTCAGCACAGTGTCTAACCCGAGCATGGAGGAGATACTAGGAGACGTGGAAGGCGCCGTAGGAGGGCAACAACCCAGCAGCAGGACTGCTACCTCCTCCTTTGTGCAAGGAGGAACAGGAGGAAGAGTGCCAGAGTTGTGCAAAATGACCTCCAGCAGGCCACTAATATCCATGTTTCCGCTCAAACTCATAAGCAGAAACAGACTCCATGACGTATGAGAGCCCAATGTCCACAAGGGGGGCTTGTGCTTACAGCCCAACACTGTGCAGAACAATTGGCATTTACCAGAGAACGCCAAAATTGGCAGATTCGCCATTGCCACTCTGTGCTCTTCACAGATGAGAGCACATGTGACAGATGTGATACGTCATCCTTTGGTAATCTTCAGATTTCATGATGCCTTGCACATGGTCAAGGCACCCAGTGCAGGATGCAGCAAAACAACCCCAAAAAATATTTGAACCTCAAATATATTTGACTGTAGGTACTGTGTTTTCTTTGTAGGCCTCATTCTGTTTGGTAAATAATAGAATGATGAGCTTTACCAAAAAGTTTTTTTGGATTTTGGTTTATTCATGTACATTTTGACAAATTGCAGTCTAGATTTTTTATGTCTCTGTGTCAGCAGGGGGGGTCACCTGGGTCTCCTGCCATATTGTTTCATTTCATTCAAATGTTGATGGATAGTTTGTACTGACACTCATGCACCCTGAGCCTGCAGGACAGCTTGCATTTCTTTGGAACTTGATTGGGGCTGCTTATCCACCATTCGGACAATCCTGTGTTGCAACCTTTCATCAATTTTTCACTGGAGATTAGCTACAGTGCCATGGGTTGTAAACTTCTTCATTGTTATGCACTGTGGACAAAGGAACATCAAGATCTTTGGAGATGAACTTGTAACCTTGAGATTGTTGATATGTGGCACGCACAGACACACAATGCAAAGACTGATTCAGCTTCTCTGCTTTTATCTGGTTTCAGGTGTGATTTTTATATTGCCAAACCTGTTACCTGTTACTTGCCACAGATGAGTTTAAACGAACATCACATGCTTGAAACAAAGTTATTTACCCACAATTTTGAAAAGGTGGCAATAATTTTGTCCAGCCCATTTTTGGAGTTTTGCGTGAAATTATGAAATTGTGTGAAATTATGTCAAATTTGAATCTTTTCCTCTGCTTTTTGTGTTATTCCAATACATACAAAGGAAATAAACATGTATAACAAAACATATTAATATAAATGTGTATATTTCAAAATATTTCAAAACAAAACATGTAATTGCAATAATTTTCTGGGAGAAAATTTCAGGGGTGCCAACAAAAGCTCTAATCCAGTGGGTTGTGTTTGCCTGATATGAGATATTTCCTCCTCTCTCTCTCCACCTCCCACTTGGTCTAGCTACTCATGCTATCTGAGGCCCCAGGAGATTGTAGAGATCCAGATTACTGACCAATGATCTGTGGATCTGCCTGATCCACCCTGATGCCCTTCTTCTGCTTGAGTCTCACCAACTGAACATCACTTACTACTATTGAGGATGAAACACACAGTCTAAAATCTAAAAAAACAACAACAAAAAATAGGACCTGTTGTCGACTGTGTCTGATATAAAGTAATCACAGGGAAACTAAGACCAATTTTTCACTTCTACTAGATATCAGGAACCTATTTATAATAACACAAGTAATTAATAGATGCTCACTATTTATTTCTGTTTCCTGTTTCTTACTATTGTTACTGTGTTGCTGGTGTCATTCAGAGGAGGATGGAGCCCCTCATTTTGAGTCTTGGTTCCCCAAGGTTTCTTCCTCATGCTCCCAGGGAGTTTTTCCTTGCTACTGTTGCCCTTGGGTTGCTCGCTGGGGGATTGGACTTGGACATCTGTAAAGCTGCTTTGCAACAAGAGCTTTTGTACAAGGTGCATTAATAATACACTTGACTTGACATGCTAAACAAGATGGCCATAAGTGAAAAAAATCTGTCCTAAGTTTATATATCTTTGTTAGTACATATCTTTCCTGTCCCAGTTCATTTGTTACATGTCAATAAAATTGTGTAAGTTAAAGAAAACTGTTCATTTAAATGTTTTTAAAGTTTTGGATTAACAAACAGTTGCGAGGATGAAAGTCTTGTTGTAGCTTTTTTATTTAGACGTTAAACATATGAGCTTCTTAGTTCAACCTTGATGTGTGCATGTTTGTTTTCTTATATACAGAGTCACACAAGTATGAAAATAACAGCTGAAAGTTTTGTGTTGGATAGGCAATAAATGTGTACTCTATAACTGTTGGGCAACTGAGGTTTTGAAGCCATCGTAGTAGGTAGATACATGCCTTTGTGTTGGTTATGTAACATATCTGTTGATGGGTTAAAACTGAGGCCTTTGTTAGCATTGCATGTGTTTTAATGTAGTAAATTCATTGATTGTTATGCTTTTATTTATATATATCTACTTTTTTATGTAGCATGGGATAAAATGCAGTATTTTTCACAGTTTTCCTATAGACAAACAATTATTAGAAAAATTGCTATTTGAAACAATTTGAAACCACATGTTATGTTGTCTATATTGTTGCACTAAAAAGTTTAAACTTGCACCTGAGGAATAGATGGAGAATTCTGCCTCTCCACCTGGCACACCAAGAAGCCCTTTTGGTTCTCCACTTGGGACACCAAGAAACTCCGGGAGAAAACTCTACATGAAGCACCCAGCAATGAGGCACCCATCAATTAATGTTTCTGCCTTCATTACATCATACTAAACCAGTTCTGAGTATCAAAAACAAAATTAAGTGTCCCCACTGAGTAACACTGGAATATTGAAATAAGTAGAGGAAAGAGGGTGTACTCCTGAAAAACTTGTCTCACTGGCATGTTTGATATTAAAATGTCTATAAGAATAAAACATTTGTGGTTAGTGCCATGTTTGCATGTAATGTTACTGCATTTCATTGTTCAATTTGATATCTTGTGTTTTTAGCAGGATTCGTTCTTATCTAAAACCGTAAAATCATAAATATCACCTTTTCCATCTTTGATGTGATCTTCCAACCAATTTAAATGTTAATTTGTAAAAATTTAAGCTTAAAGACCTTCAGTAAGGGTATGCAGAACGTTCATGCAGGAACTGGATGCTCCTCACACAGGACAACAGTCTCCTCCATTCTGCACAGCGGAGTAAGAGGTAGAGTGGTACAATAAAACCATTTCTTAAAAAAAATGACAATGTCTTTGCTGACTTAGACTTAATTATTAAAATTAAATTTAAAAAAATTAAAATTATGAAAACAACAGTTTCTGATGAGTGCATGAGAATTTAAGCAAATATTGGTATCGCTGACATTCACTGGTCACGGTGCTCACACCATGATCAATAAATAAATAATTAACGTCATATTCATAAAAGCGAGTTATGCCCCTCCCTTTGGGAGGTTTCCCAGCCTAAAGTAATACCCTACTCGATTTGTTTTGTGTTTTTCACTTCCAGGCCACCGTACTAGTGGAGGGTCCTACCCCTTTCACTGTATACGTAACGTTATCTTTGAATGAGTCAAACATCAGTTTCGGCAACCGTTACACTTTAAACTGTAGAACATTTTATGACTGTGGAAAAGAACATGCGACCACCAGCATATGTTATCTTGAACTCAAGAGGATACCTATAACTACTGAATTGAACGAAGCGCTGAAATCACACGGAACATGTCGCTGAACATCAGTGCATAGGCTTACAGGAGGACCTGATAAGGTAGCTAGCTAGTTCCTCTTGCTTATCCTCTGACGTCAATTAATGTTAGCTTATCCATCGATTCTGAAAGCTTGACCTTTTGTTCGGATGAAGCGTATTTCTGGACTTTATAACTCTTATCACACACTTCCCACATACATTTAATTCATATTGATATTTTGGAATGTCTCCAACATACTGAAGTTGTTTGCTAGATAGATATGGGCAACATGCTTATAGACTAATATCTTTGTCTGAAAGATGTTTTTGTTTGGCTGCGTGATTAGCGGTAGCCAACTAGACGGCTAGTTTTTTTCATATTTTTCGTAAATTAAAACTGGATTTGAAACACTGAGTAGTTCAGACAATACAGAGTTAGTTGGATAGACTCTTTTCTGAATGTTTAAATACAACTAATAACCGAATCATAAACTAATAAATCGCATTGATCACATTGCTCCAGGTAGGTGGTCCAGTGTTGGCCTTATACAACTGGCTAAACCAGCTGTTGTGCGCCTTTTCTATCTTATAGCTAAGCAGCGCAGTACGTTGGATCTGTAATTCAGTGCATATAAACTTGCAGTGTTTTTTGGAATGCGTTCCCAAGACGACTGAACAGCGGGAAAAATATGGCAATTGTTTCAGTAGCTACGTAATAATATAAACTCTATAAAACAGGCTATGAACTTTTGTTATTAACATCTGTTTTAACATCCGCGTATCTTCGTACTCACCAATTGGCTAACATAAACTGAATTACTGACGTTACATTCTATGAGTTTAATACTACAAGTTATCCTGTCATTTTGCTATAGGTAGACGTATTTGATGTGCTGCCCAGTGTGTATTCACAGAAAAGACACTATTTGCGGGCGTACACGTTTGAACCATTAATGAACGTTATTCAGAGAATAAATAATATATAAATGATAAAATAACAATATAATATAAATAAATAAATAATAAAGAACGAATTCATTGCGTAACGTGGTAAGAACGTTTCAATGGTCCGAGACATTTAAAACCAGACGGTATGTGCGTACCATTCAGGGAAACCAGCAAATGACATTTAAAATCATGGACGTCTGGCAGGGTAAAACGTTGTCAAGTGATGCTGTTTACTTTTTCATTCAAGACCAAAACAGGGCTAATCCTTCACATTATTTCTTGAGTCAGTAATTTTAAGCCTTGCTCTCTCTAAATCCACGTTGACCATGTTTATTTCACAAGTCCACAGTTTCTGTGCTGATTTAGGTCTGCATGTCCTTTAGGCTACAAGAGTTGTTTTAGGTTATGGGCATTCATCAAGTTAACTGAATGTTAACTGAATAAGCTAAACCTTGATATTCCAAAATTTCTGACTTTCAGCCAAGGAACATGCTTTATGCAATGCTTTACTCAAAGCTTCGTAGAAAACCAGCAAATTTATAATTCTTCTGAGTGAAGGAAGGAGATCAGGTGTATGAGAATAAATAAATAGTAGAATATTAGAGAAATGAATCAGAAGAGATGCACTTAATTTCTTGTAGCAAATGTTATTAAAACGTGTCTGGTCTGATGCTTCATGTTCTGAGAGACAGAATGGGCCAGACAGGAAGAGGGATGGGGAAAAAACTGCTTGTAAGAGACTGAAGGTCTGATAAACAGAGAGCAAAAGCACTGTAAGCAATGTACTCTCTTCCTTTCCATTTCCTTCATTCATGTTCCCAAAACTTTATTCATGTTCCTTGCATTTAAACTTTATTTATTTGATTATAATGTACATGAGCACATCGGTTTCTGGTTACACTAAGTGCTTGTACAGTGTGTATCTGAAGCTGGTGAGCTGTTAGTCAGACTTCAGGACATGGCCTGGCAGATCAGATGGGGTTTAACTGGACCTTTTAAATGTTGGCACCTGCCTGTTAGAGCCGAGTCATGTCCAGCATGATTGTGTGTAGCCTGCAGTGCATTATTTCTGAGTGCATTATTTCATTGCACTAAAGGCGTTTTCTAATGTAGCTGAATTATATTTAACTGTAGAAAATGTATTTGAATTATATTTTTACTTCAGAGTAACCTTACAGTCTCTTTCTTGAATTAGGTATTTATTTTAGGTGTTTAGGGTACATTCATGTAGCCAAAGCAAGTGAAAGGAACACTTTTTCATGTCCACCTTGGTTGTCGGTTTCTGAGGTTCATCTTGTCTTCCTGGGTAAGACTTAAGTTTGTAAATACTGTCATGTTTGTTTTTGTGTTCTGATGGCTTGAGGCAGGTCCATGCTATCTTTTGTAGTGAGCTAGACAGGCAGGGTGAGCTTGGCTGGAGTGTCTTCACAGGAAGATCTACAGACAGTCAGGTGCAATGATCAATGAAATTTTAAACCAAACCACTCTACAGAGTATTAGCCTTCAGATTTTGCTTTGCTGATCATTAATGTGAGTCGTAAGTGTTTGCTCTTCACAAAAGAAAAGTCTTTTGTAAAAACAAACAAACAAAAAAACTGTGAACATATACCAATTTTCCACATCCACATGTTTTGGTGAACTGAGTAATTGTCATGGTATGTTTGATGTTTCTTTTAACAAGCACAAAAAATGCTTTTTTGGGTCTTTGCCAGTGCTGTAATGATATATGGAGATTGCAGATTGGATGAGTAATGAATCAGGTTTGTCTTGGAACATGTTCAGGTTTGTTATAAGGTTTGTCCAGTAGTTTATTTGAGTTTCTCTTTTTTGTTACAAGTAAAAACAAACATCTGTATGTGAAAATACATCATCGTATCCTGAGGAAGTAACAGTGAGGTAATTAAAGAATGGCTGAGATTTAGCTGACAGTTCTGTGCTGTTGCACTGGGAGATTAGATGTCTGTAACTGTCCTGAGTGAGCAGACCTCTATTCCCCTTTTACCCTTGAGATCCTGTTCATGGTGTGTTTTGTCTTTGTGTGTGTGCGCGTGCACCTGTCTCTTTGTTTTTAGATTTTCCCATGGGACGGAGCAGTAGAAAGTCTGAGGTGTGGAAATGTTCAGAAAGAGGCCTCCCCCAGGTAACTTGTAAATAATTTTTTTTAATAGGATCTCTGAGCTTTTATTTGCAATCTAGGATCTAGTTCTTATGTCTCCAAATGTTTCTGGTCTATACCCAACAAGTCATATCCACCCAACCCGTCCTTAACAACCAGCCACTGTATGAGTGTGTTTATGAATGATAGTGTGTCTGCATGCTCAGTGATGGATGGTGCTCTGTCCTGGGTGGAGTCCTCTCTCCCCTCGCTGTGCCCAGTGAAGACCCCCATGGGCTGTGGTTTCTTTCAGTTAGCTGGTAAATAAGTGTAACTTCATTATTTCACAAATATTGGTTGAATACACAACCATCCTCCACTCCTTTTTAAAAGGCAGAGCTTATTTCATTTGAAAATCATGTCCAGATGTGAAAAACTACTGCCTTTGCATGCTCCCTAATTTTCTTTCCCTTTAAAAACTGATATTCCCCAGACTATCAACAAGGATTAGTATTTGTTTTCCTTATATGAATTCAGTTGTGTGAGAGTTTTTCAAGTGGGTTTCTGTGTCTGCATGCATGTGATCTGAACACAAAAATAAATAAAGTCTTATATCATTAATAAATTAAGTCTTATACCACAAACATTTTACATTACCATATTTTTCATAACATTTTAGAACAAATTATTTCGACAATCAAGGTTATTGATTGTAAAAGTACTTGAACCTCTGGAATGAAGATCTTTCAACTTTGAACCTCAGATCTCTTTTTCTGGATTTTGCACAGTTAGTTAATATCACTTTAAATGTTCGTAATTGTTTAATGTCATAGCTCTGAATGATGACTCAGGTTCTATTAACTTCAAACAATTGCTGGCAATTACCTCCTGAAAATATGATTATTGGAGTTCATTGTTCAAGGAGGCATATATTTGATTTTGGCATTCCCTGCCATATTAAAAACATTATTTTTTATTCTAGCCCATACAGTTTTGGTTACTCACTCTTCACAGCAGAACTGAGATTCATACTTCAGGATGGTCTAATGAAATGGATTCCAGAAGTCCTCTGAAGAAAAGTTGTTAAGGCTGAAAGAACCTAAAGAGTTGTGCTTCGTTAGCCCACGAGTGCAAGTTAAAAAAAACAGAGCAAGTCCATGTCATGGAATTCTCAAACAAGTTTTTTTTTTTAAGTGGAAGGATGACAGCTAAGAACCCATCATCACAAGTGAACAGCAAGGGTGAACAGGGTCTAATGCATTTTAGATATGCATGGAGAACTGATTACTGTGTTCAGGGATGCACTGTCCACATTTGTAGCTCTGAGATGTTGCTGAAAGCTTTGAAGGTTCACATAAACAACTGTCCTGGAGAATATGATTGATTTCCGAAATGTGCCAAATCAAGGCTTGCTAACAGTTGTGTTTTAGTCACAAAATCCATTTAGCTTGTGATGATGGGTATGAATAGCTGTGAATGTGTCCTAAGGAGCTGCAGGCATCTTGTGAGTAACATGTGTTCATCTTTGCTCATGAGTCTACCACAAGAAAAAAATATTCATGGTATGTTCCAATGGAAGAAACTATTGCTTTTCAGAAAGTGTTACTAAACTACCTGGTTGTTCCACAGCTTTCATTTAACAGTATTTTGTGGACAGTTTTGTTCAATAGGAAAAAAACCCAAACCTCCATAAAACTAGGAGTATAGTGAACGTTTGCAGTGGTGTTTGGACTGCACTGCTACTTCATGGCTTCAGCACAGAAGGAGCACTACATTTCCAAAATGTATCAGGAAATTCATGTTGCAATATCAGGATTCCTATTTGTGGTCTTAAACTTAGAAGCCTGGAACATAATAGTGATCCAAACACAGTGACTGAGAAACTTAAAACTTTTCCAAAAATTCAGTCCTAGCCCCATTAAAAATGCTGTGGTGTGATCTGAAGCCAGTCTCAAATATAAGAAATATATAAGAAACTAAAATCAACTTGAACCTAAATTGTTCTGTAGCGGAATAGGCCAAGATTTCTTCTAACTACTATGCAGGGCTGACCAGCATCTACAGAAGTGTTTGTTCTGGTTAAAGACTCTAAAGTAATTATTAGGGTTCACATACTTTTCTCATTAATGACTGTCCAGACTATTTGGTGAAATATGGATCTATGAAATGGTGTGATTCACAGATCACATTTTCTTGTCATGCAGAAATCCAAATAATTCCAAAAGGTTTAAAAGTCATGTTGATCCAGCAGCTATTCAGTGTGCTTAAACTAGTCTCCATATTGTGGAATTACCACTGGTTTTGTCAGTACTGGTAGGCTTGCTAATCTGTATTATCTGCGTTCAGTATGCTGCTTGTTGTGATGTGGGATAATCACCTGGCAGTCTCATAAATGATTAAAGATGTTACAATTAGAAGCAGTTCTGACTATTTCATTATGAGGTGCTGAAGATAGCTTGGTACTGATTAGTTTCAGTAAATATTTTAAGTTTAAGTGTAAAATCTGGTCAAATTCCCTCTGCAGTGTGCATCCCTCTGCATGCATGAGACCACATAAGTGTGTGCCCTGCAGTGAGAATGCACACGTGTGAGAATGCACAAATATATATATGTATGTATGTATGTATATGTGGTTATGTGGAACCGTCTTGGCTCTGAATCCTATCACCTCATGCACTTAGAGTAGTTTCCTGGGGCCAGCATGGCGGCGGATGTGTGTCACATCCTTCAGCTGTCTATCTCCTAGAGAATCAAACCCGTCTGATTATGTCGTATAAAACAGCGTGGACTACTTTTGTTTTTTAAAAAAACGACGTTGGTGCTTTTAAACGGCAAATAAGTAAGAGTTACCTGTAATGAGTTTTAATGACAATAAGATGAAGATCGAATCATATAACAGGCTTGCTAAAACTCGACGGAAGCGCGACATAGCTTGCCAGTTTCTTTTGAAAACGTATGGACGCGGTAACTCGATCTGGAATTATAGTTTTTTAAGTAATGTTTTGGTTAAACAGTCCATTTCAGCGTTGTTCGGGTAATAAGGTTGCCAAGCTGAGTGACCTTAACGACTCTGCGGCAAAACTGACGGGAGGAACAAAACACCCTAGACACTTATCATTGCCGCGTCGGTCAAACTGCGCCGCAGTTTTTAAGTCTGTCACGCTTAAATATTTAGAGCGTCAGTGGGTTCGGCTGGTGCGTTACAATCTCCATTCGGATCCCCGGATCGCAAGCTGGTTTATGATAATGACAGCAGTGTAAAGGAACATTCAAGGAACATTTTCCAGTCAAAATGACTATTCCTAAAGACATTCCAGAGAAGTGGCTCCCTATTCTTCCTCCGTTGAAATGGATAAAACTGGGACTCCCAACCTCGGAAAAGATAAGATACGGGAAAGGTATATGTTCATTTTCATTTTTGTTGTTTTTAGTGGTTGTAATATATATTTTTGCAAGACTGCTACATGTGTAATCCATATTCATATACTCTTCATCAAATTTCTTTTGTCAAATCATTCAAAAGAAACAATTCTTAAATTCGATACTTTATTAATTTTATTCTTGCCTCATTTTTACCTCAACTTCACGTCACTCTTTGTTATGTCAATAAAATTCTACATTTTTGTGCTTGTTTGTCATTGCCTCATCATGGATGATGACATCAAATGGTGTGTGTGAGTGTTTGCTTCTTTGTTTGTGTCATCCCTGACCTTGCATGTGACACATTACATCATGACCTGCTATCTTCAGTGTTACTCATCATATTACATCATGACCTGCTATCTTCAGTGTTACTCATCATTACATTTGTCAGTGATATATCCACTCTTGGATATATTTTCATTTCTGGATAGCGTTTCACTTCGATTCCATTTTCATAAAGGGTCACCTTCATGACAAAGCTTAAATATTTTCGCATACTACACATGATCTTGCTTGCTAACCATGTATTATAATTGTCTACATAAACAATGGTTACATTTTATGATATTAAACTTTATTTAAATTTGTAAAGGTTAGAAACCCTTTTTGGATTTCTCTGATAAGTAGTGCCATACATGTCCACTAATGTCTGGAGCTGCTAACCCAACTCCAACCCTAACCTTAGCTTCAAGTTAAATGTCTGTGATATAATAACATTAAGGTGTGCAGGATGGTGTGTAGGGTTTCTTTATGTGCAGCAGTCTGAAGCTAAATCACCTATACTAATGAAGTGATACTGTACATATTAAATATATTAAATACATACTACATCACATGTGCTGAAGTGATACCGTACATATTCTCACATGACATCCACACCTGCGATCACTGCGGTCCAAAATGTTGGGCCAGTTTCCTGAGCAGCATCAGGACCCATGAATCAAATGAACTCCAAACTTAAATATGGTATAAATGCACTTTGCCCTACATTAAGCGAGGCAGTAAACTTACTTATCATCTTAAACAGACTCGTGTTTTGTTAAAAAAAAAAAAAAAAAAACGTGCAGTTAAAACCATCCATCTATGGTCCATATTCATAGCAAATGGCTTTATACATTTTGTAGTTTCGCTAGATTTATAGTCTATGGTTTCATTTGTGTTGTTGTCTTGTCTTGTGGAGGACAAAGAACCAAATGAAAAGTACGTACGTATGTAAGGTTGTTTGTCCTTTCCTAACCTTTACAACAGTTTTAGTTCCTGTTGAAATGTAAGTAAAGGGGCTTAGAAAAGTGCTTGTTGATATGTCTGTCTTCAAACGTATCTAGACAGTCTTGACGGCTGCATTACTAGCATAAAACGAGGCACTTTCTGAAAGTTTGTGTAGTTTGAAAACATTCAGTAAGACCAGTCCATGTGTTTATACTGAACCATGTTCCAGAACACTTAAGCTGTGTATTTCAGTAAACCAGTGTTACTGACAGTTTTTCAGTACCATGAAGTCAGAAAAGTCACGTCCTTGTGCGCCTTTTCATCCTTGTGGGCATTTTCCTGGAGGTTAATAGCCCATGTTCTGGACCCTGACATGTCTTACCTGTGTTTTGAGTGTGGTGTTGTGACACTTTGCACTTTGGGTTCTGTTTACCATTTGCTTGTGTTGTTTTGGGTCTCACATGTCCTGTCTCCATTCTGTGTTGAAGATCTGTCATCATCTGGTCAGTGGAATATGCATCTAGGAATTGAAAATTATGTACTTGTACTTTTCTAATAGACATTTTTACAGATTAAGTAGGTTATCTTCATGCCCACTCTTTGTTTATTAAAACTAGTTTCCCTTCTCTTCTGAAGGTCTGAATGTGAAATGTTTTAGGACTGTTTGGTAAGAAGTGAAGCTGTGCAGAGAAATGACCTACATTTCAATGTCTGCTAGGGCTGCTTACCCAATTTTTGCACCTGGCCCACACACACTAAAGCTGCACCTCAACCCTCTAACTGTCCCTGTACAGTCATTACCTTACTACATAGAAAAAGCTCCACAAGCTAGTTCCGTGTAGGTGTAGAAACAGCCTCAATATGTTAGCACTTTTTGTAATGTATGTCCTCTGTTCTTGTGCCAGTCACAAGGTATTACCACCTTGTTGTACATAACCTGATCTTTAGTACAAAAGGAGAGGGAGGGGATTTCACCTTCACCAATTACTCCAGCTGAGGTGGGGAAGGTTGGGGCAGAAGATGGCATGTATGTGTGCGCATGAGGGCTGGGTATAGTGACTTGTGTGTACCTGGCTGCAGGTGGAGCTGGAACAGCGACTTGTAGAGTTGTGGCTGGTGTACATGGATGTGTATGGGAAGGGGTGGTCTGTAGTAGCTGGTGTACATGGATGTGTTTGGGAGGGGGTGGTCTGTAGCAGCTGGTGTACATGGATGTGTTTGGGAGGCGGTGGTCTGTAGTAGCTGGTGTACATGGATGTGTTTGGGAGGGGGTGGTCTGTAGCAGCTGGTGTACATGGATGTGTTTGGGAGGCGGTGGTCTGTAGTAGCTGGTGTACATGGATGTGTTTGGGAGGGGGTGGTCTGTAGCAGCTGGTGTACATGGATGTGT
>JAOXYF010000008.1:17123407-17135114 GCA_028565775.1 Sternarchorhynchus goeldii
TAATACCACAGAGACTGGTGCACCTGGGTAATACCACAGAGACTGGTGCACCTGGGTAATACCACAGAGACTGGTGCACCTGGGTAATACCACAGAGACTGGTGCTCCTGGGTAATAACACAGAGACTGGTGCTCCTGGGTAATACCACAGAGACTGGTGCACCTGGGTAATATCAAACCAAGTTCAGTCAGGAACGAAGAAGAGGGCAAAAAGATTTTCACAGGAAAGTAGAGCAATATACATCTACACTGAGGCCATAATATTCTAGATCAATAAGAGGAACGTTTGTGCTATTGTTATTGTGGTACCCAATGGTCGCCTAAAAATCTAAAATGCCTTTTTCTGAAGTAACTGCCTTAATCTGTTTCCTTGTTTGATGGATTTTAAAATAACCTTAATGTTCATCACTCATAACAAGCTCGAATCTTTATATCTTGTAGTGTGTGTCTATATAGTTATGGATGATAATGGTATCTTTATGTTCAGATGATCGATCTTTAAACCAACCATTGTGGAAGGAGTCACATTTTATATTAACAGATGTATTGAATTTAAATTATTTACCCCCAAAAAAAGCATCTTCAAATGTCTCCTCTAATCATATTTTTGCCAGTGATTGTACCCATCACATATAAAACTGCCTTTGCATCTTTGCAATCATGTGTAATTTATTATACTTCTATTTAAATAGTCCCCTGATTTTTTTTCTTTTGTAGAAAACCTTCTGTCCTCAGAGAAAAAAAAACTATGATGATAGATGTTCTTCAAAAGGAAGAATATCAGGGAACTATTTGCGCTATATTTCAATTTCTTAAAATAATGCTTTAGATGCAATCAGCCTACTTTTGTAGGCTGTGCAATATGAAAATGAGTCCTGTTTCACTTTTCATATTCCCCCCATATTTAAAGAATGTTGAAAGATCTCCTCCCCTTTTTTGTTTCTGCAGAATAACTGCATCATGACCTCAAAGTACAACATCATCACCTTCCTGCCGGTCAACCTGTTTGAGCAGTTCCAGGAAGTTGCCAATACCTACTTCCTGTTTCTTCTCATACTGCAGGTACAATAATTTTGCCCATTTTTATGTCATAGAAATTTAAAGGAAAAACTTTCAGAGCAAAGGAATCTCAGTAATTTGTGACCCATAACAGGATTTAGCAGTTGGACTAGAAGTCCTGACTGGCAAGGCTGTGTTTACGCTGAAACATCCAGGGCAGTTTTATAGTCTAGTACGTGTGTGGACTATACAGGGCAGAGGGTGGGTTTGCCAGCCTGGATGCATGTTCCTGTGACCACAGGCTCACAATCAGCTCCAGGTGCTTAGAGGACGACTCACACCCTTTAATCTCCTAGCCGAGACGACTCGAATTTGTCTTAGGCACATTTTGAGAACTTCTCATTGTTCTCAAACACCACACCTCCAGAAAAAAAACAATACACACACCACACACACCCAGAAAAAAAACAATCATTATTGCCAAAACATTGACAGTTTTAATAAAACCAGCAGCAGGAAGACATACAGTAGCAGTAGCAGCTAAATAGGGTAAAATTAGGCAAATTTTACCTGTAAACATATACTAATGATCACCCACACTTTCTCCTTTTTCTCCTTCTGTCTCTCTCTCTCTCACTCTCTCTCACTCTCTCTCACTCTCTCTCTGTCTGTTGTTGTCTCTCAGTTGATTCCTCAGATATCATCTTTGTCCTGGTTCACCACCATAGTGCCGTTAGTGCTAGTGCTGAGTATTACAGCAGTCAAAGATGCCACTGAAGACTATGTGAGAATCTCTCTCTCTCACACACACACACACACACACACACACACACACACACACACACACAGGGCACATTGTGTTCCTGCTGCCAGACCCATGCAATAACGAACACTAAGATGTAGCCTGTGCTGATTAAAACTCTATTTCTGTAGTTTCGTCATAAGAGTGACAACCAGGTGAATAATCGCCAGTCTCAGGTGCTCATCAATGGCATGTGAGTTTAAACTGATCAAGCAGATCATTTATAGTGATTAATCACCATTACATAATGTATGTACAGGTGTCATGTAACTGAGATGATGTCATTTCCTCTCTCCTGCTGTAGTCTTCAGAAAGAGAAGTGGATGAATGTGAGAGTGGGTGACATTATCAAACTGGAGAACAACCAGTTTGTGGCAGTAAGTCCTTCCTGGTGCTCTGCTTTATGACACATGCCCTCAGTAACTCAGTCAGAGGGGATCAATGCCTCAGGTTTGGTCGAGTTCAGTTGGCTAGTGTGCTATAGAGTTTCAGACTCCTGCTCCAGGCTCACCTGGATTGTGTGGAGGTAAGTAATTTGCAGTTGATTTAAAAAAAAAAAAAGTGTGTGTGTTTTAATGTTGTCTGTGTGTGTGTGTTGCAGGCTGACCTGCTCTTGTTGTCCAGCAGCGAACCTCATGGCTTGTGTTATATTGAGACAGCCGAGCTGGATGGGTAAGAGTTCGGCTCTTGATCTGAGAACAGGACATGAATTTCTTTCAGTATTTGTTTGAGTTTTGTTTGTCTGTTTCTTACAGAGAAACAAACATGAAGGTGCGTCAGTCTCTGTGCGTTACCTCAGAGCTGGGTGACCCTAGCAGCCTCGCACAGTTTGATGGTATGAACTTGCTGAATGGTGTGTGGGTGTGTGTGGGTGTGTGTGGGTGTGTGTGTGTGTGTGGGTGTGTGGGTGTGAGAGAGGAACTAATGATTTGTGGAACCTTTTTATTGCCAAAAAGCGGAGACATAATAATGTGTGTGTGCACATGCACACCCACACACACTTCTGCTCTCTGTAAGTAGCTCTAAAGCCCATCAGTTTTTGTCCAAATAGTACCTAATGGTTACAACAAAGTCATTATTTCTGTTAAACCACTTTATTTTAAAGTGGTACTGCCTGGCATTTATATGTGAGGAAGAAAGAAACTGGAAATATAGAGATTATTTGTACACTGCTATATTTATTAGATTATTTGTACACTGCTATATTTATCAGATTTGCACACACTCATGCATTCAATAAACTTGAATTTGAACTTGAATATAAACTCACTGGGTGGCCTTAGGCAGTATTTGTCAGGTTATTGTCAGATCTGGCAGTGCCTCTTCCGGCCTCCAGAGGACTCACTCCCCCGAGTTCTAGGATTCCTGGATTTTTACACTTTCACCTGTTCCTCATTTTATCATCATTCTCTTCACTCACTGCGAAGTATTGCCAACCCTATTGCATACTGAGCGTTCTCTCTGATTGTGATTTTTTTTTTGCTCATTTTTACCGGCGCTTCATAAGTAACTTTAGCGCTGTGGCAGCACCCCTCATCCCTACTCAGGGGTAGCCCCTAGCCCAACAGGCTTTTTTGGAATTAAAGGCAAGGTTCACCAAGGCTCCCATCCTGAAGCACCCTGACCCCTCTCTGCCATTCGTCGTGGAGGTAGACGCCTCAGACACAGATGTCGGTGCCATCCTTTCCCAACGTCATGGTTCTCCCCCTAAGTTGCACCCATGTGCCTTTTACTCACACAAACCTACCCGCAGAACGGAATTATGATGTGGGAAACAAGGAACTGCTAGCCGTGAAATCCACATTGGAGGAATGGAGACATTGGTTAGAGGGTGCCGTACACCCATTTGCAATCCTGACCGATCACAAAAACCTGGAGTATGTCAAGGCAGCTAAAAGGTTAAATGCTAGGCAAGCAAGATGGGCGCTCTTTTTCTCACGTTTTCACTTTGGCATTTTCTCACCTTCAGACCAGGCTCCAAGAACAAGAAAGCAGATGCCCTGTCAAGACTCCATGAGGGGATTGATGTCCCCTTCACACAGAAGACCAACCATGGTGGTGGCTCCCATACAGTTGGAGATTGACACGCAAATTGGACTCGCTGGTGAAACTGATCCGTCTTCTCCGACGTATCCATACAATTCTGCCAGCGAACCATGGCTCTCGTCAGGCGGAAATATTTTGGTGGTCAGAACTGGCCGAGGATGCCAGAGAGTTCGTGAGCCACTGTGACGTCTGTGCCAGAAGCAAGACTCCCAGGCAGTTACCTGGTCTTCTGGAACCATTACCGGTCCCACGATGTCCCTGGTCCCATCTGTCAGTTGATTTCTTCACGGGCCTGCCCAAATCACAGAATCATACATGCATCTTTGTCATTATAGATCGGTTCTCCAAAGCCTGTAGGTTGGTAGTGCTCCCTAAATTGCAGACGGCATGGGAGATGGCAGAGGTCATATTCCACAATGTTTTTTGTTTTTTTGGCATCCCCAAGGACATACTGTCGGATAGGGTCCCCCAGTTTATCTCTCGGGTTTGACCAGCTTTTTACAAACAGCTCAACGTATTCGTCAGCAGGATATCCAGTTACCACCTTCAGTGCAATGGACAAGTGGAGTGACTAAACCAAGGACTTAGCCTCCCCCTTTTCTATGGTCAGGAGAACCCTCTGACTTGCCTGCAGTGGACTATTGGTTCCGTTGCAGTGAGCAGACGTGGGAGGCAATAGTATGGGCTCAAGGGTTTCCCGACCCACAGAAGGCACAGGCCGACTGCCGGTCTACAGCCCTGGTCAGATGGTGTGGCTGTCCACTAAGGATCTGTGGCTGAAGACGCCCTGCCACAAACCTAACCCATACTATGTGGGCCCTTTCAAGGTCTTGCGTCAGGCGAACCCTGTCTTATACCGTTTGCTATTGCCCCACAATACTGTATCTCCTCTACTTTTCATGTGTCTTTGCTCAAGCCTGTCATTCAGTCCAGTCGCTAACCCATTGTTCCGTCTCCTCCCCTGGAGGTGGACGTTTCTTCTGCCTTCCTGGTTGCCTCGTTGCTGGACTCTCAGTGGCGGGGACACCCTCTGCAGTACCTGGTGGATTGGGAGGGTTACAGCCTGTAGAAGAGGAGCTGGGTCAATGACGAGGACATCCTTGACCCTTCTCTCATCAGGGACTTCCATGCTGCTCACACTGACCTTCCTGCTCCAAGGCCCAGGAGCCGCCATCAGCATCACTCTTCTGCCGCGTCAGGAGCCGCTCATTCAGGAAGGGATTATGTCAGATCTGGCAGTACCTCGTCCGGTCTCCAGAGGTCTAGGGTTCCTGGATTTTTCTACTCGCACCTGTTCCTCATTCTATCAGGGCACACCTATGTAGACTCTCCATACTCTTTACTCACTGCGAATCGTTCTCTCTGATTGTGATTTTTCTGGTTTTGCTTGACTCCTCATGTCCCTGGTTTTTTGTCCTTTTGCTCTGCCCTTTTGTACCTCTGCCTGTTCTTGCTGCCCTTCTCAGTTTTTGACTCTCTGCCAGTTGTACCTCTGCCTTGTCTCTGACCTGGTTCCTGGTCCAGTTTTGGTGCATGGATCCTTCTCTGTCTAATGCTCCTGAAACGTTAGTTATATTCAAGTTTTATTTATAGTGTTTTTTATAATACACATCACAAAGCAGCTTTACTTCGTAGGGGTCCAGATCCCTAATGAGAAAGCCATGGGAGACTGGGGCAAGAGAAACAGGAAAGAGACCTTGAGAGGACCAAGAGAAACAGGAAGAGACCTTGAGAGGACCAAGAGAAACAGGAAGAGACCTTGAGAGGACCAAGAGAAACAGGAAAGAGACCTTGAGAAGACCAAGAGAAACAGGAAGAGACCTTGAGAGGACCAAGACTCAAAAGGGGACTCATCCTCCACTGTGTTTTAATGACATTATTTTTAGTAGTGTTTTAATAACATTATTTTTAGTAGTGTTTTAATAATGTTATTTTTCCCAGTAGCCTTTTCAATGTAGGTGTGGGGCTACAGTTACAGTAGTGATGTTTGAGAAAGAGAAGTTTCAAATGTTCACATTCTTTATGTGGTGTCCACACTGCAAAAAATGAAAACTTAACCAGCCAGAAAATCTTGAAAATAAACAAAATTTGAAGATAATTTTTGAAGACTTGAAGATAATCTGACTCACCTAGACTTTTGTGCATAAAACTTGTTGATTCAAGTACTTTTTTCTTGTTTCAAGAAATCTTGCCAAGCAAAATTCTCACCCCATTGTCAGATAATTCTACTTGTTTCAAGTACTTTTTTCATAATGAATTTTTTTTGCAGTGTAATCCGTGTTCCTGCCATTATAACGAGCTCCGTTTTCATGTCTAGGAGAGGTGGTGTGTGAGCCACCCAATAACAAACTGGATCGTTTCTGTGGTGTTCTGTACTGGAGGGAGCGCAATTATCCCCTCACCAACAGTAACATGCTTCTGAGGGGCTGTGTGCTGCGGAACACGGAGAGCTGCTACGGCCTTGTCATATTCGCAGGTGTGTGTGTGAGTGTATCTGAGTGTAAATGTGTGTGTGTGTGTGTGTGAGAACTTAATTCTCTAATTACCCAGTAACATTGTCATATTCGCAGGTGTGTGTGTGTGTGTGTATCTGAGTGTAAGTGTGTGAATCTAATTCTGGAATTACCCAGTAACATTGTCCGTTGATGTTTGTCCATCTGGCAGGTCCAGATACCAAATTGATGCAGAACAGTGGACGCACCAAGTTCAAGAGGACCAGTATCGACCGCCTGATGAATACCCTCGTGCTGTGGGTAAGGAAAACAAACTTATGTTAACCATAAGCTATATCAATGACATATAAACTCTATCAGTGATGCAGACTCTGATTATAAAGGCTAACATGACCCAGTAACACTGATGAATTGATGACACTAATGTAACACCTCAATCTCTCTTTCTTATTCTAGTTTTAATATGGCTTCCTTATTCCCACTTCTCTTTCTCTATTTCCTTTTTCTCTGGTTTTTCTCCATGCACCTCTCTATTTCTCTACCTCTCCCCATCCCTCTCTCTCTTCCCCTCTGTCTTGTCAGATCTTTGGTTTCCTGGTGTGCATGGGGGTGATCTTGGCCATAGGCAATGCTGTGTGGGAGAAAGAGGTGGGCTCTCTGTTCCAGAGTTACTTGCCTTGGGATCCTCCCGTAGACAACTTCATGTTCTCTGCCTTCCTCTCCTTCTGGTCCTACGTCATCATCCTCAACACTGTGGTGCCCATCTCCCTATACGTCAGGTAGAAGCAGCTGTCTGTTTTCACCTTTGATAACTACTATCATTTAAACACTCTTACACTAATTGCTTTTTTTCCGTTTTTATTTAGCTTTCTTACTTTATTCTGAAACTCTCTTTTTGTCTTGCTTTATTTCTTTAATTCAGTTTGTTCTAATTCAGTTTTCTCACACAGGTAAGAGACCAGTCCCATTTTGGGACCAGTCCCACTCCTCCGCATTCCCAGTCTGTAAAACCCAGTGTCTCTCGTTCCAGTGTGCCTTGCTCTTTTGAATCCATACAGTTCCACCTAACTCTAGGACCCAGGCCTGCCCCTTGTAAACACACCTGCTTTTTGTCCGTATAATCTGTATCTCCGGAGCCCAGTCCCCTGTAAAGGCTCTCTAACTGCACAGGGGCGTGTCCTGCTCCCCTCCCCTTTGCTATCCCACAGTCCTCCATTTTATGTATTTTTTGTTGTTTCCGATGCTGTTAATCTAAGAAGTGCTACATTTAAGGATATCAGAGTGCTGAGCTTCTGCCTGACCCAGAAAGCCCTGATACACTTCTACACACTAGTGTGTGTGTGTGTGTGTGTGTGCGTGCGTGTGTGTGTGTGCTTGAAAGGGTCACTTCAGGAGAGCAAGAGTCAGTAAAAAAGCAAACTTAATTCTAACTATCTCACACAAAGATTTTTTCTCTCTCTCACTCACATACACATTCTTTAACTCTCTCTCTCTCTCACTCTCTCTTTCTCTCTCTCTTTCTCTCACTAACCCCTCCCTCTTTTCCCTCCCTCTCAGTGTGGAGGTAATCCGGTTGGGTCACAGTTACTTTATAAACTGGGACCGGCGGATGTACTGTAACCGTAGCAACACGGCGGCTGAGGCTCGGAGCACAACCCTGAATGAAGAGCTGGGCCAGGTGGAGTACATCTTCAGTGACAAGACTGGGACTCTCACCCAGAACATCATGACCTTCAACAAGTGCTCCATCAACGGCCAGACCTACGGTGAGAAGCTCACACACGTATACAACCACATATACAACCACATGCGTACATACACACACACACTAAAACTCACACGCATACGCATACTGTGAAATGCCACATGTTAAATGTGATTAAATATAAAAAAATATATAAATATTTTTTAAAAATTAATTTCTATTATTCTATAAGTCTTTTCTAAATCCCAACTTACTGTCAATGAACTGAAGATGTTTTTGGTTGAAACGTTAATTAACATTAATATGTTGATATTTCATATATATTAGTAGACTGATATTTCATGGATATTAGTACATTGGTATTTCATGGGTGTTACATGTCTCTCCTGAATCACAGGTGAAGTGATGAACAATCCAGGAATCCAGCACAAAGTGAGCACTACAGGCACTTAAGAGAACAAAACTACAGAAACTCACAGAGCTGAAGTTTCATGAGACCCACATCAGCACATTTGTATTGTAGAGATGTTTTATACTAAAGTGCGCCTGTATGTCACCTGGTGGAGGAGGTAGAAAATGGTCATGTGTTTGATTCCCAGGGAGGTCATTGGTTCTATTCCCATACTGTCATACTGATAAATCATTGTGGATAAGATCATCTGTCGAGTGCTGAAAATGTAATAATCCTGCTGAACAGACACTTAGACAGTGACACCTTTATAACATAATCACCAAAACATGATGAGGTCGGTGGTTTGATTGGCTCTGTGCAGCGTGTGCAGCCCCTAGACTTCAGTGCGTGGAACCCGCTAGCAGACCGGGACTTCCGCTTCTACGATGTGTCACTGCTGGAGGCTGTGAAGAGCGGCGAGTCGGCGGTGCACGAGTTCTTCCGTGTGCTTTCACTCTGCCACACAGTCATGAGCGAGGAGAAGCACGAAGGTGACACCAGCCTCCCGTCAGTCTTCAAATAACAGCGTTATTTAAGAAAACAGTTTAAGAAAATCACATTGTTTTACACAAGTGTTAGAAAGGAGCTGCAGATTCTGGTCTGTACTGTAATTATGGCTCATTCATTATACAGTAAATGAGTGCACATTTACATTTATTATAAGTCTCCTGGTCTCCTCCGTTTCCTTTCCTCCTTTCCCCCACTTTCGCTCCATCTCTCTCTGTCCCCGTCTCCCCGTGTGTGTGTGTGTGTGTGTGTGTGTGTGTGTGTGTGTGTGTGTAGGGGAGCTGGTGTATAAGGCTCAGTCCCCTGATGAGGGTGCACTGGTGACGGCAGCGCGGAACTTTGGCTTCGTGTTCCGCACCCGAACGCCGAGCTCCATCACCACACAGGAGCTGGGAAAGGAGGTGACCTACACCCTCCTCGCCATCCTGGACTTTAACAACATGCGCAAGAGAATGTCCGTCATAGGTATACACACACACACACGTATGCAAACTCACATGACCATGTTTACCCAGTTGCACTGAATGGAATCCAGAAGTTGGAAGCAGTAAGACTGGAAGCAGATCCACACACATTATCTCTAGGAGAGAATGCATTTTTTTTTTTGCTGGTCACAGTATAATTAAATATTGTGATATTTGATCAATATTATGGCATGGAACTGTGAAATGTAAAAATATGAACAAGACGCCAGGTACCATGCCTGCTACATGTACAGCTGAGGTGATGTGGAGGACGTGTGGGAGGTTTGTGAACTTGAACTAGTGTGGGAGGTTTGTGTACTTGAACTAGTGTGGGCGGTTTGTGTACTTGAACTAGTGTGGGAGGTTTGTGTACTTGAACTAGTGTGGGAGGTTTGTGTACTTGAACTAGTGTGGGAGGTTTGTGAACTTTAACTAGTGTGTGAGGTTTGTGTACTTGAACTAGTGTGGGAGGTTTGTGTACTTGAACTAGTGTGGGAGGTTTGTGTACTTGAACTAGTCTGGGAGGTTTGTGTACTTGAACTAGTGTCAGCAGGGGTAAATGTCATGGTCCCTATGAAAGTGAAACCTGACCTCAGTAAAATCTTAATTTGGGTAATATAGGGGAGCTGAGCTGCAGGCTTCGACTGCCTGGCGAAGCCTGGGAGGCTGCAGTGATGCGAGTGCTTCTGCTGGGTGTCAGAATAACACTGAAATATGGCCCCCTAGCCGGTACATGAAAACACTGATAGTTTGTGGAGGTGCCATTTCATTTGGTGTGCGCTCACATAATCAGCTGTTTGTATGTCAGACGAATCGACTGGAAAAATTATTTCCATTTGTTGGTAATGGATGAGAGATTAGTTTTTGTGTGTTTTTTTAAATATGGATTGTTTGAATCATGCATATTTATACAAAAAAAGTTGTTTTGTGTGTGTGTGTGTGTGTGTGTGTGTGTGTGTTTGGGTTTGTCAGTGCGCACTCCCGAAGGCCACATTCGTCTTTACTGTAAGGGAGCAGACACGGTGCTTTTTGACAGGCTTCACTCCTGCAACCATGACCTAATGAACATCACTCTGGATCACCTCAATGTGAGTGCATGTGTGTGTATGAGACCGACTGTGTTTGGACTTGCTTCGCTCCCTAGAAATCCTGCAGCATGGGTCAGGCAGTAGTTTAGTTTTTTGTCCTGTAAACCATTCAGGGTGACAGATTAACACTGACCATCTGCCAAATTATGTAGTTAAATCTACTAGTTAGCTAGTCTTGAGGCTAATGATAACGCAAGGCAAAAGCAGAGCTCTAGCGATCACTGGGCCACGGAGAAGACTGCTGCATTTAGAAGCGGAACACTGCCCCCTAGTGGTTCTTTGTGGTAATCCCTGTAAATGACAGGGACACGAGCTACTGTATAGACAACAATATCTACTGTGTAGACAACTCCTGTAATTCAGAACTTAGACTGGAAAAATGATCTGTAATCTACATGCTGTTTAATGATATACATGCGTTTTACTGAACTGTAAAGCAGTGTTAACAGCAATGACATGTTTATTTGTTACGTGTGGTATGTTACGTGTGGGTGTGTCAATAGGAGTACGCAGGTGATGGGTTACGGACATTGGCTCTGGCCTATCGGGACCTGTCTGAGGACCAGTGGGAGGAGTGGTCAGAGCGTTACCGTGGTGCTGACAAAGCTGCAGACTTCAGGGAGGACCGACTGGCAGCTGCGTATGAGGAGATTGAACAAGACATGATGGTATTGTGTGGGTGTGTCCGCCTGGTTGGGTGTGTCCGCCTGGGTGGGTGTGTCCGCCTGTGTTTGCCTAGTTTTTTATTATACATTTCATTAATTAACACATAATTAATTGTTTTGATGTTTGATGTAATGTCAGATCAGAGCAAAATGCTTTAGAACTCTGACATCCCTGGTGTAAGATTTTAAGGCACCTAAATGTACACCTGATGTGGGCATTATCCCCACTGCAGCTGCTGGGAGCCACAGCCATAGAGGACAAGCTTCAGGAAGGCATCGCTGAGACCATTGCTATCCTCTCTCTGGCCAACATCAAGATCTGGGTCTTAACTGGAGATAAGCAGGGTAAGAGTGGACCCTGTGGCCTTGTGATTACATCATGTAGTAGGTTATTATCTGTAGTGTGATTACATCGTGTAGTAGGTTGTTATCTGTAGTGTGATTACATCGTGTAGTAGGTTATTATCTGTAGTGTGATTACATCGTGTAGTAGGTTGTTATCTGTAGTGTGATTACATCGTGTAGTA
>JAOXYF010000008.1:17167500-17191137 GCA_028565775.1 Sternarchorhynchus goeldii
ATGCAAAATTTACTTTCATCAGAGAACATAACTTTGGACCACTCAACAGCAGTCCAGTCCTTTTTGTCTTTAGCCCAGGCAAGACGCTTCTGATGCGGTCTCTTGTTCAAGAGTGGCTTGACACAAGGAAATGCGACAGCCATTTAGCAATGACCTTTTGTGTCTTGTCCTTCTTGTGCAAGGTGTCAATGGTCAGCAGTCTTCCCCATGATTGTGTAGCCTACAGAACTAGACTGAGAGACCATTTAAAGGCCTTTGAAGGTGTTTTAAGCAAATTAGCTGATTAAAGTGTGGCACCAGGTGTCTTCAATATTGAACCTTTTCATAGTATTCTAATTTTCTGAGATGCTAAATTTGGGATTTTCTAGTTGTCAGTTATAATCATCAAAATCAAAATAAACATTTGAAATATATCAGTCTGTGTGTAATGAACATAATATACAAGTTTCACTTTTTGAATGGAATTAGTGAAATAAATAAACATTTCCATAATATTCTAATTTTATGAGCAGCACCTGTACATCATACAACTTTAGGGAAAATAACGAAAATTGCTTTTTGCTGTGGTCCTGTAGACTTTAAGAAAGCTTTGGTAAGACATTTGTCTTGTTTTCCCATCCTTAGACATGGACAGCTAATGTACAATTCCTATCTTCTATTTCCTAATAAATACCTTGTTATGTTCTATATTTTTTCATTTTCCAGTTCTTTTACTTTTTGCACATTCTTTAATATGATTTGATTAAGTTTTTTATATTTCTTTTATGCAGAAATACCTTTATGTTCAGCAGCTGCTGTAGCTTCAGATCTCATCGCAGCTCCTACAAATACTCCATGACGCCAGTTAAATGTCTCGTATACCAGAGGCACTCCTAAGAAACAAGAAGGGTGTTTACCTTAACATTGTTGAGACACAGTTGTGGCTTATCGCAACCGTGAACTGGTCCATAGCAATTTAATCTTCTTAGGTCTCTTACAAGATCTTTGTGCCACTGTTAACTTATGTAAGTTCTCTTCATATTAAAAACTCATTGCTTTTGACATTTTATAATGACTCACCACTTCTCATAGGAAGTAAGAACATTTTACTCTTAAAGAGATGTCACAATAGTATTTTGCCAAATGAAAAAGAAAAAAAAGATTAAAGCATAATTGCTCTGAACAAAAAAAAAACAAAAACAAAAACCAAACAAAAAAACAAACAAAAAAAAAAACCAAACAAGGGAGTTCAAAATCAAATTTGTGGTAATCACCCTCTGGCCTCCTCCCGCCAAATATAATGGCATCAATGGGTACTCCCTCATCACTCTCCCACAGAGGATCAATGATGGGACACTGGGATGCAGGGGCACAGAACCTGGAATTTGGGTGTGCACATGGTGTAGCAGCACCTGAGCAGAAAGAATCTAATTACTTATATAGACATGTCAATGATTGATGTTAAATGAAAGAGAAGAAACAGACATGGTATTGCTTAATTTACTATAATATGGTTATGTCCCTCATTGTGTTTTGTTATGACTTCACTAGCCATTAACCTTACCAGGTTTCCAGGACTCTCCATGCCAATCTGTTAGAGTGATGCCAGATGAAGGGGGTGCAAGACCCTCCCACCAAACCCCACCATCGCTAGTCTCACCCACATTTGTGAATATGGTATTCTTAGAAATGGTGTCCATTGCATGAGGGTTTGTCTTCAGGGAAGTGCCAGGAGCAACACCAAAGAACCCATTCTCTGGATTAATGGCTCTGAGTTTGCCTGTAAAAAAAATATATCCCAATGTGTTTTAGAGCACACTGGAATGTAATATATCCCATAATATATCCCATAATATTTTTTGTGCTTCAGTCTAAGGGACTTGATAAGGTTTCCTTATCTTGATAAGGTTTCCTTATCAAGAATCCACAATTCATGTTACAAAATAATAAGATAGGAAATTTAGCTGAATCCTTCTATACAGAGCAAGAAACCTTTCAGACTCCATCCACTGATGTTTCAATATGATTCTGATTACATATGTGCTCCTATTTATGATGGCTCTTCAAAAGAATTTTTTGTTAATAATTTACAAGATATTTGGAATAAAGATCAAATGTGGGATTTATATTAATCATGTTCAGTTTGAGTAATAAATGCCTTACAGACACATCAGGAGCCTTTTATGACTCTTATCAATTCTGTCTCTTACCCTGACTGTCAAATTTCATCCAAGCGATATCATCTCCCACACATTCCACCTTCCAGCCTGGCAGTGCTGGCTTCATCATGGCCAGGTTGGTTTTACCACAGGCACTTGGAAAAGCTGCTGCAATGTATCGTTTAACACCCTGAGGATTTGTGATTCCAAGAATCTGAGTGTGAAAGAGCAGAAAGATGAAAGATTAACAGTGAAGAACACAAGTTAGTGTGACTCCACAGAAATATATGCTTTGTCAACAGCTTTTTGTGGTTTAAGAACATCTAAGATTAAGAATAACTAGCAGAGTACATGCCTCCTGTGATCTATTAACTTTTTAGATAAATAAAAATAAATTATTGAAAACATTTGAAAACTTCCTTTCATTGTAACCATTTTGACACAAATAAACACATTACAGGTAAAAATAAATAAAATGAATCATTAAAAGATGAACAAAGGTTATTCTAACCAGCATGTGTTCCGCCAGCCATCCTTCATCTTTGGCAATGCGAGAGGCAATACGGAGGGCAAAACACTTCTTTCCAAGGAGCGAATTGCCTCCATAGCCACTACCAAATGACAGGATCTGCCTGGTGTCTGGGAGATGTGAGATTAACACCTTCTCTGGATTACAAGGCCACTGATTCACCAATGGAGCTGGGACACAGGGTGGAAAGAAGCAGAAATCCAACTCAGATTCTGTCCAAACTTGATACAAAATCATTTTTAATATGTAGTTTGTTTTATTGCAAAATTGTACTAAGCAATATTTTCATAATTTCAAACATTCACATGACTTGCTATGAGCTTGCAAGCGCAATATGACATTTTCTTTTTGCAGTTTTGGAGCAGAACATCGAAACACTAGATCTGGCTCCATGCTTTCTGCATAATTTGACAATGACTGTGTACAACAGGTTACACCTGTGTACCTGCGTACAACAACGACAGGTAACTTTTCTCCTGCCTATATAAATACCATTTGTTTGCTGTCAATTGAAGCTTGGCCACAAACAAAAGAACTAAGAATTTTTAACTTTTATTTTAAGTAAAGTTGTAGTTTGTAGTCACATATACTTGCAAAGATCTTCTTCTCAGTTTAACATCATATATGGTAAACGTGGTAATGAACACTTACTTAACATGTGTTACTTTAAAATGACATGTTATGTTTCCATCTTAGAAGACTGAAATATAAATGCTTAGGCAGCTGATCTCATGACTTAAATAATGGCTGACATAATGACATAATGGCTTGCAGTGTTGAGTACATATACAATGTTGCAATGAATACCTTTAAGTGGCAAAGGTCTGCCCACTGAGTGTTGGCACCGAACAAACTCTATCCCCTGTGCCAGCTTTTCCATGACAGGCATGCCTGTACGAGTCATAATCCCCATGCTGGCTACCACATATGGAGAGTCCGTCAGCTGAACACCAAATTTAGCCAAAGAGGAATTGACTGGACCCATACTGAAAGGGATAACATACATTGTTCGTCCTATTGGGAGACATGGAAAGAAAGGAAACATTGGCAAAGATGTTATGTTGTTTTTTTTCCCTTGCCAGACTTAACTAAGCTGAATGCTGTCAATGCAATAAACACAGAAAAGCATAATAAATTTCAAAACAAAGAATAAAAAAAAAAATCACAAATTTGCATCAGACTTTACCAATACCCTTTCAAAGAATTGTTTTGTATTAATGTGAACTTACAAAATAACATTTAATTAAAAATATTAGTTTATTATTTAGTTAAAATTATAGAGTCTTGAGGGGGGCGCTAGGTGCCTAGGGTATGGAGTAGATGGAGTAAATTCAAGCTGAATTTGAACCTTCGCCACTCACATTTTTTTGGCCGTCAAATTAAAATGCCACGAAACAACCGAAAGAATCTCAACATGTGGCAAGCATGGAGGACGATACTAGCTATCTTAGAAACAAGCGACAAAGACCTGCCTCTGGTGTAGGAGAAGGTAGGTAACAAAAAAAGACAACAAATGAGAGGTTCGATAACTTTGATCTGTCCTTCCAAACCTTACAATCTGTTTTACACTCAGTTATGGAGAAAGTGGAAGTGGTGGAGGAACAAATTCTAGATCACGAGTTGTGCATCAGCTCACTTGAAACAGAATTGAGACCCAGAAGAAGAATGAAGCTCTCAGAATACACTTGATAACCTAAAATCATTATCGTGTGCTTCAGCCCAAACCTACAGCTGGAGCAAGACCTCATATAAGCATTGTCCATGTTCATTTTTACACAGAGAAGGAGCATAGTTTGTGCATTAGAGCCGGGCGCAACCTCAACTACAACGGGTACAAAGTGTTTATTTTCCCAGACAATACGGCTGAGGTGCTGAGTCAGCAAAGGAGCTTCAGGGATGTCATCCAAGCACTGCGAGTGCTACAGGTGTCACATATGCTCTACTTTCCGGCAAAGCTCTGTTTGTCATGAAGGCCAGCTCAGGAGTTTCACCTCCCCCACTGAAGGCCAGCTCAGGAGTTTCACCTCCCCCACTGAAGGCCAGCTCAGTAGTTTTACCTCCTCCACTGAAGTGGTGAAATTTGTGGAATCCAAGCTTAAACAAGCTTGAATGGGTGTTGTTGATATGTTATAGTTACTGATGGGTTTCAGTGGTAAGGTCATCTAATAGCTGTTTTTTTTTTTCTCAAAGGAGAAAAACAAAATGGTATTATATTGCTTACATATTTAAAGAAGGTGTGGAGATGCTCAGCCTAAGTTAGCTGTAATATATATCAGACACTTCTTTCTCTGTACACTCAGCATTGCTGTCTACAAGGGTTATGCACAGTACTTCACTTCTGTAGAGCCTACTGAGTTTGGGTGGGATGTTACATGTGATGTAAGTTTTTTTCCCTTTTTAATTATCTAATTATTAATTTTTCTCCTTCCTCCAAGACCGTCACTACATACTTCAATATTTTCTTTTTCTTCAGACTTAGATGTCTGTAGTCCATAATGCTGGTGCTGGTGTCACTGTTGTATCTTGGAATGGGAGAGGGCTGGGTCACCCAGTTACAAGAGATAGGCTTTTCTCACATTAAAAGTTTCTCAAGGCTGATATAATCTTTCTTCAGAAAACCCATATCAGTTTGACACAACAACGTAGACTCAGAGTTGGTTGGGTTTCCCAGGTTTACCAAGTGCCATTTACTTATAAGGCTAAGACTTTTTCACAAAAATAGATTTCATTTGGAAGTCATGGCTGCTGATCCACAGAGCAGATTTATTATAGTCTCTGGCCATATCAGCTCTTTGCCCCTGACTCTGCTCAATGTGTGTGGCCCAAATTTTGATGATCCTGATTTTTTTTCCCATAAATTGTTTGATGCTATTCCAGTGAATAATTTTATGACCATTATAATGGGGGGAGATATCAACTCTTACCTGGACACATACATGGACACAGACTCTCTCAGAGTCCACCACCTTTGCTAATGTCTGTTAATGTGTTGAATCATTTGTTGAAGTCCAGAAACAAGGTAGATATTTAGAAGCTGTAGCATCCCACTCACAAAGATTTCTCCTTTTACTCTCATGCACATGTCTTATACCAGGAGTGACTACTTTCTTGTAAATTCTGAACTTATTTCTAACGTTGAAGACACCAAGTACCATAATATTCAGATTTCAGATCACTGTTCAGTCACTGTCCAACTAAAATGTAATATAGCTAAAGAAAAAAATACAGATGGTGCTTTAACCCTCTTTTGCTCAAGGATTTGCTATTTAATAAATATGTAACATTCCACAGATTTATGGAGACCAATGATAATGGTGAAGTTTCAGACTGTATTATTTGGGAGGGGTCATTTGATGCACAAAAAAAGAAACTCTACAACAATACACTCTTAGAAATTCAAATGGAACTTACGTTACGGGAAAAAATTATAAATCTTCTCTTGCCCAATCAACTTATAACTAAATTTTAAGACTAAAATATGAATATAATTCAAGTATAAGCATGTGGAAACGTATGTACTTAAAGTGAAACTTAAATCTTTTGAACTAGGAGATAAGCCTGAAAGATTACTTGCTGACAGCTAAAAGGAATATAGTCTAAGCAAACCATTCACAAACCTGGTGACATTCACCAATCCAAAAAAAATAAATAAATAAACAGTTGTTTTAGGGAGTTCTATTCTAATCTATATTCTTCTCCTCTTCAGGTCAATTAGGCAGATTTTAACCAGTTTTTGACAACTGGATGATACCATAGTTACCAGAGTCTTGCAAAGAGGAATTAGATGCCCCAATATCAGAAACTGAACTTACTGAAGCTCTCCAGACTTTCCCATCTGGCAAAAGTCCTGGAACAGATGAGTTTGAGTGTGAATTTTACAAGGCTTTTAGGAGAAAACTCGCCCCTACATGCTGTCTATTAGGAATATAAAGCTCCCTAGATTTGTAAAGGAATGTAAAGATCCCTAGATTTGTAAAGGAATGTAAAGATCCCTAGATCTTACTGTTAAAAAAAGAGAAAGATGGATTCTGACCCCACCTCCTACAGGCCAATAGCTCTCTTAAATTTGGATCAAAAAGTTTGGACTAAGGTATTACTACTATTACGACTGAGAAAACCTGCCTCCAAGTTCATCAACACAGATCAGACCAGGTTTATACCAGGTAAATTTTCATTTGCCAGTACTCGCCTCCTTAACATTTTGTACTCAGATAAACTAAAAGATAAAGAAGCTGCAATTATATCTTTGTATGCTCAAAAAGCTTTTGATCAGTTAAAATGGCCATATATGTTTCAGGTGCTCAGAAGATTTGGATTTGGTGACTTTTTTTAACATTGATTAAGATGCTTTATCTCTGTCCTACATGTTTACCAATGTTTACCAATGGGGAGTGCTCCAGTCCATTTGATCTATTTGATCGAGATATTCACCAGGGGGATCGTTTGTCTCCCCTTCTTTTGACCCTTAGCACTTGAATCATTGGCAACAGGGATTAGGACTCATCCACAGATACATGGTATCATATGTGATGTTGAGAGCCTTGTAAATTTATACGCAGATAAAATTATTAAAAACGCAGTCCTTAATAAAAACCTCGCTACCGGATTTACTGTTTTCCTTGACAAATCCTCTCACTAAAATAATTGACAATTTTATCCTCAGAATTTTTTGTTATCAAATTAGGGGACAAGTTTTCTATTAAAAGCCTTGTAAAATTACACCCAAATCCACTTCTTTCGATATTTGCAGCTTAGGCATCAAAAAAATAAAAAATAAAAAACATATCTTTTTTTTTATTTAACCCAAAGAACAAGTTTTTTACACTCTGATCATGTCAAGGAGTGTAATATATTAGGCAGAAAGTGAACTCTTGAATTTGATCTAGAATTTGTTGTGTTGGAAGTAGGAAAGACATGCAAGTGTAAGGATCTGAATGACTTTGACAAGGGCCCAATTGTGATAGCTAGACAACTGGGTCAGAGCATCTCCAAAACAGTCCTGGCATTCATGTGGAAGTTACATTGCTATGTACCACCTACCTAAACACTGCTTTAAACCAAGTAAACCCCTTAATAACAACTGTATTCCCTGATGGCAGTGGATGAAATGTACCCTGCAACACTACAAAAAAAATGTTCAGGAATGGTTTGAGGAACATGACAAAGTCACTCTTGGCATCAAGCTGTATGCCAAGAGTGACTGACGCGCACTAATCCATCTCACCAGGATATAGAGCAGTGACATTGCAGTGTCACTGGATAAGTGTGGACAGATGTTTACAAAGAGAGGGAAGGTAGGTAGAACTGAGGGGACTGTACTACAAGAAGGTAACAACAGATGTTGAGGGCAGTGCCTTGGAATCCCACATGCACATGAAAAGGCCATGAGGAATGCAGACACAGCCAAATACCTACAAAGAGTGAGGCAAGTCCTGAGAGGTCAGCTTGGAAGAACTAGATCCACATTACACACTACCAGTCATCATCTACCCCACTGGCAGAAACATGAGAAGGATGTGAGTGCGGAGAAGCAGAAACCATCATGGGAGGATAAACCCCTGCACAGTATATATTACTGGCAAATAGTAGAGGTGCCTGATGTAGAAATCGTGGCAGCATAAGAACAATGCTCTAAATACAAGATCAATAGAGGTTGGGGTCTACCACACCAGGCAAAACTCCAGATGTAGGCTGTGCAAAGATGCCCCCAAAACAATCCAGAAAATAAAAGCGAGATGCACGAAGCACTTTGTACAGCTGATGAAGGGCCTCTGTCTGAAATGTCTTGTTTATTTGGAAACCTTGTGTACTTCACTACATTTTTACAGCACTACAATAATTACAACTACCTTTAAAGTTGCACTGCTCAATGTCTCTCTGAATATTTCAGGAATTAATTTATCTGTGACTTATATTGATTTTCTTTGTCTGACTGAGAAGCAACCCAGTGACCCATCTTAGTCAAGCAACTGTACCTGGTTTCTCATATCTGTAATCCATGCATCACTGGTAAAGGTGTAGCAAATTTCTGATGACCAGAGACATCAAGGCCAGTAGTGTTAATTTGTCTTTGTCCCACTGATAGGAAAGCATGCGCTGGTTAAAATAAACGTTCTCCTCTAAGCTTTTTTTCCCCACAATACTAACCGAGTATTTATCAGGCATTATTATATGGTATAAGACAATACTAACTGAATATATATTGAGTATTATTATATGGTAGAAAACAACTGAATATATATTGAGTATTTACTGTATGGTAGAAAACTATACTAACCGGGTATATATCGGGTATTATTATATGGTAGAAAACAATACTCACTGAGAATATATCGGGTATTATTATATGGTAGAAGTTAATACTAACTGAGTATATATATCAGGTATTAGTAAATACAGTAATTAAGTTAGTAATAAGTAATATGAACCCTAATAAAATGGCATATAGAATTTGTGGTCTTAGTCTCAAATAAATCCCCCATCAACAACACGCCCATCTCTCCCGCCTTCCCAATCCCCGGTTTCTTGAATGCACCCGACTCTCGTTTCCACTAACCATTTTCCGTCTGTATAAAACCCCACAGGTTCTGTCCGTCATTGCTGCCCTCAATGGACTGAGCCTGATGTCTGTGTGACGGTCACTTTAAGTGTGCTACACTAAGTGCATGCGTGCTACAGCATATATATTGACAGCGCGGGAGAGTTTGAAGTGATATGCGTGCATGGTGGATAGCTTTAAGTTATAGGCTGTATGTTCTACTTACTGCTGTTATTTGGGATTGTGATGAGAGGTGTGTGAGTGCTCCCCAGCCCAAATAAATGGTCTCCATTGCACTGCACCTGCTTACTTCTGCGTATTCCTTTGGAAGACAGGGCAAGTACCTATCCACCCATCCAGCTTTCATTACATCTGCTCCCCTGCCAAGCTACCACCAGCTTTCACAAGCTCTACTTTGTTTTCGTTTATTGCTGATTACGCTACTCGCAGCCTTACGCCAATGTTCTCTGCAGCCTCGCCTTTATAGAATTATTATAGAATTATTTAGAATAAAAGCAAATTAAATGCAATTTTAAAAGCAATTTAACGACAGCATATTTTAGTGTGAACATAACACAATCTTTATTATTAGTCAAAATCTAGTAAACTCTAAATTTGCATTTGTATCAATACATGAATGTGGTTAAGAACATTTTTTATTGAACTGCAGGATATCCCATAATACAACTGCCATATTGAGAGTTATCAGACATCCCATTTATGCTTCAAATGCTGGCCTGTCTGTTCTATTAATACTAACAGTGCCCCAATATGGTAACTGTATACCCACCACAGAAACCATGTGTGTGATCATATTGAAATGTTCATGTTACACCTTGGACTTAAAACATTTCAGGATGTGCCATAGAAATGTTCTACATGATCATACAAATGGCTATTATATAGTTTACTTATTGGGGCACTGTTTCCATATGTTTGTCTAATTGCCTAAGTAGTGCTGCAAATCAATCAGTCCTAACTGTTTCTGCAGACAGATAAAAACATAGTAGTGATGACTGATAAAATTGTATATGTGAGACAATCTGTTAAGTTAATATCCCAATGACATTTAATACTGCTACATTTTAAAAAAATAATGAAAAAACTACTTCCTTTATCTCTGACAAAAACAAATTATCTGGAGCTTAAGTGCTGCCAGATGCTGCAATTGTGACAGAAACTGTCAATGGTTCAAACCCTGTTTTGAGAGCCTGCTTACTGCAGGTTCACATTGCAAGCTTTTAGCAACAGTGTAACCAACTACCCAAAAAAAAAGATCTTGGTCAGAACAATTTTCTGCTACAAGGCCTATAGAATTTTTCATGATTTATTTTAGAATCCTTGGGCAAATTTCCATGTGTAGGGGAAGGAGGGGCTATTGCAACAGGGGACAATGTCTATCCATGTGCAGGACTAGTATGGATCTTTCACTTTTGGGCAGAACCTTCAACCTCATAACGACAGAACCTTTTATTCTCCAACCTAATAACAACAGCTAATAACCTTAGGAAAGTGTGGATGCACAAAATCCTAATTTAAAGGGATAACAATATTAATGTTATTTTTATTAAATGGCTGTGTTAAAAACTAAGTTCTGTTATCAATGATATTTGTATTTGATTATTATTTTATATTGCTGACCAAAGAAAACAACTGAACACAAATTCTGAACACAACTGAACACAAATTATTTTTTAAAGCTTATCATAATTGAGGGTAGCAGTAACTCTGTAGGTCATTATAGGCAGTTTAGGTTTAAACCACAATGTCTACAATCTTATTTGGGAAAGCATATTCATGTTCAAGACTTAAAAAATAAGCACAAACCAAACGCTCTATAACTGTTTTGATAATTTCATCACCTCTATCAGGCAACTGCATATGTACAATCCCTTTAACCCCTCCCACCCCCCTACCAACCCCCGATGCACACACACACACGCACGCACACAGATACAAACACAAACCGGTCATGCAGGCAGGGAAGCGTTCCTCTTTAGCTTTCTGGAAATCACTCTCACTCATCCAGTTTCCAAGCTGGCTCTTGGCGCCATTGCTTGGAATGGGAACTGTGTCCCTCTGCTGCCTTGTCACTATCACTGTCTTACTCTCCACACGTGCCACATCTTTAGGGTCTGTACGGGCCAGCCAGCTACATACAACACACACCATTAGCACATGATTAACACAGTGTTTTTTTCTAGAAATTTGTTCATTCAATTAATATGGTAATTACTTTTTCCTATAATATTTTTTTTCCATACATTTTTATTCACAGCTTGAAAGCAATTTCAGGTCTGATCTTCCAAGAACCACATAGAAGTAGTGTTACCATTTGTCAGAAACATCATTTTTAAGCTAAATCTGTTTTCCATTATTTATGCTTAACTGTGTTAAAACTAAAACATTGACATACATAAATATAGCTGATTGTTGGCATCAGCTCACATCTTCATACTGGCCCTTTCCTCATGGGATTAATTTGCTAAATCCATAAAGACATTTCAGGTATGTAACAAAGTACTCAGGCTATGTTCTGTAAGCAAAATGACTGCAACTGGAATGTTGTTGGATTCTCTAAAGTGCAGTAATGTATTGCTCACCAGTTCACATATTTGGGCAATTTTTTCACCATGCCTTCTTTTTCCAGACCAGCCAAAATGTCTGCTGTTTCTTCAGGTGTTCCAGTCACCACATGCACTTTGGCAGGCTGGCACTCTGCCACAGCACTAGAGACAAATTCGGCCACGGCAGTGGGAAGTGAGGGGACAGTAGCCAAGGAGCGAATACCCACTGCAGCTGTGCTAAAAGCATCCCACCTTCAAATAAAAAAATGTTATATAAGTTAGTGTTGGGTAAAGGTGTCCTTATTAAATCTGACTCTTGGTATTGGTTGTAGTACATAAAGCACAGGCAGAGTATCTACTCTGAGGACATCTAATATAACCTTTGACCTGAATGTTAACCAATCTTATTTATCTTACAATAAAACTGGACAAATGATGAACCCAATTCCACTGACAACACATTCTGTTTAAAATTTCAGATTAATAACATGAACAATGTCAAAATACCAATACATTTTGCAAAAACAAATTAAATACAGTTACTCTAGAAAAGAAGAGTTGCCTGTGTAAGACTTTGAATAAAAGAAAACCTATGAAAGCTTATGAAATTTATGTTCATATAATAAACTAAAACCATTCACATACACATGGAATAGGCCATCATTGCTGAATCAAGCCCATACATAAACACATAGCCTCAAATGAATTACCATTTGTTTAGACAAAATACTTAAAATACTTGTTCGGGGAAATTTTAACCTGTTGGCCTACATATTTCTTTTTGCAGAATGGCTGAAAACTAAAGGATCAATAAGGTTCTGAGATATATGGACACAAGCTATTCAGATATTTGTTGGCACAAGTCCAAAAAACAGTTCTTGCCCAACTTTACAAACAGTTGAACAAAGGTGTTGCTCAACAGCAGCTCAAAACATTTATCCTATACCATTCACCCACAAAAACACAGCCTGAAAAGTACTGAAAAAATATGTAAGAGAAAGAAGAAAGTTAGTGTTATCAAAAAGGGGAAAGAGTGTCTCTTGTAACCATCATTACTATTCTTTGAGCCACAATGCTGTACATAGGTCAAACCTCATTGAAGACCTGCCTTGATTTCTTATTCTGTTACTTGCTAGACTGTTACTTCCTTATTCTGTCACTTCTGTTACTTTAAGAATGTCTTAAATGCTTGTGCTTGTGACTGGAATAACTTGTGAGTAAAATTAATTAGACATATAGATAATCATATGCTATATGGATTTTAAAAATGGCAGTATATAGCCATATATAGGTAATACATTTCGAACTTAGTATATGACCTCTTTATAATAATTGGATGCTGTAGTCAGTATAGACAGACTCAGACCAAAGAACAGAGATCTGCGTCCACCCCCCCCCTCCCCCTCGAGGCTTAAGCATTATTGCCTCCATTTCTTCAGAAGCCAAACACAGCTCTTTAAGAGCAGGCCAATCAGGTAAGGGCACACATGATCACACCCCTTCCATCCCACTCTCTTTGGGTTAATCCCACATATATCCCACTGCAATATGTGGGAGGTTCCCTCCAGCATGATATACAAGTTTAGCAAAAAAAAAAAAAAGTCATTTTAAAATGCAAAAGTCAATGTAATTATAGCAGGACTCAGCAAGGGGAGTGGACAGTGTTGCAAGCTACGTACAAATAAGTATGCATAAGTATTTTTTCAGTATGCATACTTATTTGTTATGTTATTTATGCCTCTTATTAAAGGCATAAATAAATAATACATCTAAATGAAACATCTGGCTTAATGGCAATGTTTTCAAGACAAATATACAAATACACCTTCTCCACACAAAAACACACCATCATTGTGCATCATGCTCCAGAGGACAAAGCTATGTTATAGAGGGCTTCCTAACATTGACGTTTTGTTTTATATTTAAGCAATTTTTTTATATTTAGTCTGAAAGAACAACTTTGCTACTTTCAATTATTTTTAATTATATCTCACAGTAAGACACAGAATGTCAAAGGAAATAAGTTCTAGCAAATGAAAGTTATACAAAAATTGACATATATAAATGTATATAATGGCAAACTAGGCACTATAACTGGATGAATGTTAAGATGTAATGCTTAATCTGTATCATTACGTCCTAACAAGTAATATGAAGTATCCGCGTTTTCAACACGGTTAGCCTACAAAGTAAATACTAGCAAACCCTCATACAACGTATCCTGTCTAAAGCAAGTTTTAGAAGGAGCAATATATTATATATTGAAAAATGGGCGTCCGTGATATTGTAAGCATCGGCACGTTCGTTTGCTGTTCTGATGAGAAGGATGTTCAGCCAGCAGAATATACCTAGAACAAGTAACAATGATAAATGACTAAACAGTATAGACGAACTGTTGGTCTGAATGTTCGCCTATCTGTTGTAGATTACTGCTCCTATCGTTTCACTCCTGCTTGTAGCCTAATCCACAACGTCCCTATACATGTCAAAAGTCAGTTAAAAAAAGTTAACGATTCCAGTTTGATACTTGATACAGGCTGATTAACGCCTGTCGCTTACGTACTACTTCACAGAACAGGGAAACCTTGCTGTCTGAATGCCATTAAATTCATTTAGAATGGGAAACCATCTATTACATGATCGAATGTCTTTGTCCATAACGTCCACACAGCGAACATGAATACGCACTTAATATTTACTTCGTAATGCAACTAGTGTATCTGAATGTATGCTGTTGTATACGCTTTGTACTGACTACGTCCCAAAAAAATATGTAAAAGCTGGATATTTTTTAAAACACTCACCTTTTGAGCACTCCTAGACAGGACATGTCTGGTGCAGTTTTTGAGCTGTTTATAAACACTAACTTATTTTTTACGAAAAATAAGGAGTCCGTTGGGAGTGCCCCTGTGCTTCAACACCAACCAGTCGCAGCTGTATGACTAGAAGTCTAGAAGTCCAAATGTTGAGGCTAGGCTGGTGAGAGACCCTTGTACTTTTACACGTGTAACTTATCTTGACTACACACAGTTATACACGTTTTCTGTCTCTCTTCACGCTGTCACACGTACAAACTCTAACAAACAATAATCATTGTATTCAGCCTGCAGATTGTATCAACTATCTTATTCTATCAACAGAAAAGAATGTTAGCCATTTCGGCATTTCATAGTAGGCCTAATCATCCTCTAATATCAAGAAAAAAAAAAGTTATCCGCATATCAATCATAAAAGCTTTTACTTTTCTATCTTTAAGTTTCTGTTGGTTTCTTATGTCAAGATCAACTTCATCTTCCATCGGACACCCATACGGCCGAACAACAAATGCAACACCGGCTGATTCTGTTCCGTAGTTCCTGCATCCGTAAAGGTATAAGCCTACAATAGACGGATTTACGCTAACTACGATGCTTGATATACGCCATATTTGATTTTTATTTTAGTTTTGTGTAACTTGTGAACTCTACCTACTAAATGAGTTAATACTTGTACATGTTGTTTATCTTATAGCTGTGCCGAGGTGTGTACCAAGGTCCGACGAGTCAGTGCCAAGTCAGCACGAGAGTCAACACAAGTTGTTAGCGGAAGCGACAGTAGCCTAATACATGCGTGATGTCCCGCCCTCGTTGAGATGGTTTGTGTACGTGTTAAAGGGTGCATTTTAACTAGTCTACCTGACAATTCGCCTATTTAATTACTTTTACTAGGCGGTAGTGACGTATATTTAAGCAAGCACATTCAAGCGAGTAACAGCAAGCAAAAAATAATCTTGGATACTCTCTCAAGTAATTAAACATTAAGAATCTTATCAAGAGTTATCAATAGTGTTACCAAGAATGAAAATACTGCTGTCAGACTCAGGAGGCAGAGAGGGGGTGTTTGCAGGTTCAGCTTAATAGATTTTAAATATAAAGGGCCGACCAAGCTCAATGTCTAAAAACAGGCAAAGGTCAGAAACAGATAAAAATTAAATTCTGTACATCTTTTCTCATACTCCAAAAAGCCTGCATGATCTTGAGAGATTGAAAGCTATGAAATAGAAGCATCCAACAATTAGAGTGGTATAAGGGAATCCTTATCATTGACTTGTATCTCCATTTCCTGGCATTCAATGTGGCTGTATGCATCTCTGTGTGCCCTGCATTACTCCAGCAGCACATGACTTACTGAACTACTTTGTCATCAGAGGACGAGTCAAATCAAATTTATTTGGGGTTGGGGCGAAACCTGTCATCACAATAGCACAATAGCACAAGTGCTATTGTGTACAACAAGACTTCTGTGAAGTGCTTTTCTGATGTACAACACTTACTAACTAAAAATGCTGTTTTATTTAAATGGCTGTACAATTGCAGTGCATTTAAATTTGAAACAAGCTTAGAATCCATTTGGTCCATGCCTTCTTTGGGTGGTGGGCATCATTCATCAGTTAGCTCACCACCTGAGAATAATTATATGTTTATGTTGTCTATTATATAAAGCTTTGCATTGGTTACAGACCATTTCAGTCTTTGAATGTCACAGGGCTTCTTTTGTTACAGTTAGTGCACCTTTCTGTCCAGTTTCGTTCTCATTTCGTTCTCATAACCTAGGTGGCATTGTGGCACAGTGCAGGACATGTAAAGAAAATGATCTACATTTCAGCCACAGTACAGTTACTGCTCACCAAATAATTCAACACAAAGGAAAAAAACATTTCTGACAGGGATACATGGACTTCCAGGAATATTAAAATGTTTGCAACAACTAGTAAGTTCAATCTAATTTATCCTCCATACATGCACAGTATCTATAAATCATAATATAAGCATTCATATAATTAAAATATATTTTTAGCATTCATATAATTTAAATGTATTTTAGCATGCCAAAAATGAATTAGTAATTACAGTTTTGGGAGTAAAAGACACCATGATTTATTATTCAGACATTGCAAAAATATGCTAAAAGATGTTCATTAATAGCCTCTGCAAATACCTAGTGAAGTACTAGTGAAGTACTAGTGAAGTACTAGGTATTTGTACTAGTACTAGGAAGTACTAGGTATTTGTTTTTTTGGTTGTTTTTTGAACCAAACAAGCTTTTGTTTTGTGTTTTAGTAATTAACTGCGCGCTTCCGCCAGTCTGCCTTGAATATCTTTTGTGAAGTACGCTACCATATCTATTGCTATGGAAATATGTAGCAGGCCCCAGATAACATTCTCTGTAGGGATCATACTGAGCTGCTTGAGCTGGCTAACATATATCTCTGTTGACCCAGTGTAGAAAGATGGGAAGATTGTGGTCAATGTGAGCTTGAGCGAACCCACAAGTACTAAATGGAGTAGCCCACACTAGACCTGCACTTCTCTTTCAGAGTACAACCTACTGTGGGGTGACTGTGGGCATCGGGGGTCTGGCCATGTCCACATGGTCCTTGCAGGAAGTATCTATCCCCCACTGAGCCTGAACCACTATTCCGTGATTTTGGTCAGGGACAACACAAATGGGCCTGACCAAAATCAATAATAAGTTAAATTTAACAAGACCTGTATAGGCAGCCAGGTCTGGACCCATAAAAGGCCAGGGTCGGCTTGTTGAACTTTCTTATTAACAAAATGCCTTCTCTAAAATAAAGACATACATGTCATAGACAGAACTTTATTATCCATTATTAGAAATTTGTCTTTGGCTTCACCAAGCTGCACAGTCAACAGTGATTTGATGTAACCCATTTCGAGAACATCAGACATGTAGGCAATGCATCAAATATATAAACAGTACCGATACATTTATATAAATAAAATTCCAAAAGTAAGAATTCAGTAATGAAATTCCAAAAGGGAGGAATGAGTTCTTAAAAATATTCTTCAGACCCTGGGGTATCCTGCTCCACCTATCAGAAGGGAGCAAGTCAAATTCAGCAATAGGGTATAAGTACAATCCCCCAAAATCTACCGAGCGTTCTACCTAATACTGGACCTCACACGGATGTTTTTATGATTTTCAAATCTTCTCTGGCATATTCAGTATCACCAAAAATAAAATTTTATCCTTACCCACGACAATCCCTTACCAAGCAAAATATCACTGTGGAAACTACTACATTTCCACAGGAAGTAGATATGTTGAGCAGATGTTTAATGCAAATTCATTTCAACAAACAAAGCACAGCGGCAAGTGAAATAAACAATAAAAAGACCGAAATCAAAGCGTGGGCGGTAACGGCGCTTGGCGTCTTCTTGAGCAGTACAGGCGAGCAATACGCATGTTTACTGAACCGATTGTTTTTTGAACCAAACAAGCTTTTGTTTTGTTTTTTAGTAATTAACTGCGCGCTTCCGCCAGTTTGCCTTGAATTAAATGTTTAAGCCACATCCCACGCGAGGCTAGGTTGAGAATTACAGATCCAGCAGTCGATTTCAATTTCACTTTCAGTCTTTGTGCTGAGTAACTGCACGACACTTCGTGTTTTATCGTAGATAATTGTTTTATATTCTTTTGAGGACGTGTTAAAGAACTGCAGATACGTAAACTAAATACATTAATTGCACAATGACTTCCTTAGACATGAGCCCTGCGTCAAAGAAAGAGGTAAGCGCAAAAGTGTCGTTTGTCATTGTGGGCCTGAAAAAAACATGGCCTAAATCGCCTTTTGAACGTTGTCTTCGTCGGAAAATGTGTCTCTACGAGTTATATATTATGCTTCCCTTATCTTGCTGTGTGCCTCTTCAAAACATAGACGTAGTTATGTGTGTATTAAGTACTTTGTTAATCTTCAATTTATTTATGTCTGTTCACAGGTTGATGGATTCACAAAGAAACTCACAAAAGAAGTAAGATTCAGATTACATTAATTTATTAACTACAATCTATAGCTGTATCTATATATACACCTTTTGCAATCCACCACAGCACCACTATTGCACTCCAAAATAATTTGACTGACTGTTTATTGGAGTACCGTACCTTACACACTTTGTAACCATCATGCTTCTGATTACACAACTGACCAAAAACATATTTTTAGCTTGTAGGTCTGGCTATAAAGGAGCTGTACGCAATAAAGTGATAATGATTTTGTTGGCTTCTTATCAAAAGTTATTATAGTTACTATAAGTTACTATAAACATTTTATATACAGTTTATAGTAACTGTACAGCGCTGTCCCTAAATGGATAACTTCTCTCTTGTAGGCAGAGCAGCTAGTTTCAACTTTCTTCCCTGAGATGATTGCAGAGATGGACAACCTTTTGCAGGTACAGTGTCCAGTAAGGGTGTGCAACATGTGCTAAAATGAATATCAAGGTATTTTCCTCTATCCAGATAATAACAAAATATCACTGCTTTGGGCTTATCATAGAATCCACTGTAGGGCCAAATACGAATCATGGCACTCTGTAATATAACGAGCATGGCTTGTAGTGCAAAAGTGAGGCAGGATGCTGGCATTTAAATGCACCATAACAGCGATGGTCGACAAAGATGTGGTGACTTACATGGGGTGACACTTAAATTCATGCATGCAAGACAAGACATGAGTGAAACAAATAATTACAAAACAAGACACACATTAAGACGACACCCAGAGTGCCAGGTGCATATGGATTCCCTCAGACCCAGCCCAAGGAATGGGACTGAGAGAGGGCACACTGACAGAGATGGACACAGTGACCGAGACAAAGGCGGGCACAGTAATGGGAAGTGGGATGGACACAAAAACAGATGGACATACACATAGGAACAGTAACAGGGACATAGGTCAGGGATCCTCCCAGCAGGAACCCGTTGCCCAGTGGGGGGCGCTGACCCACAGGCCCCAATGCCCATGGCAGTGGTGCAGCATGTGCTGACTGCTGGGAGGCGCACATTGGCTTGTGGTCCCCTGGCAGCATGACCTGGCTGTGGGGTGGCTCCTCCCACCAAAGTGGCATGTGCTCTGCCATCCCCAGCATCGAGCGTTGGCTCTGGGGTGGTGTCTGCGGGCCCTGGGGAGGCTCTTGGATGGCCCTTCCTCCTCCACTTCTATTTCCAACTCTGAAGCTTCTGATCTCCATGGGGCTCTCCTTATTGTTTTCTCCTCCTCCTCACACGAGGGGGGAGGGCTCCAGCAAAAAGACGGGCCCCCAATCCTCCAACCATGTGTCAGAGGGAGGACGAAATAGATCCTCCACTGCTCCGTAGTTGTAGGGGGAGTTTTCCTCTGCACTGTAGGCATATAGACCCTCCTCCTGGTTATACCCCGAAGGGAAGACCTTCTCTTAGAGGGTGCCCACAAACACGGATGTCGCTGGGCTGATAACAGTGGTGGACTCGAGGTCCCGAGTTATAGTGGAGGACTCGAGTACATGTGAGGTCTCTTGCCTCATGCATATACTCGACCAGCTCCTCCTCCATTGACGTACACCCTTCACAGGGGCAGAAAGCCCCCAGGCAGAGGACAGGGCAAGACACTGGGACCGGCAGAGGGGCAGCTCCACTGGTCCTCTACACATCTTCTTACCCTTCTTTTTGTTGGCTTTCGGCATCCTTGGTCGGTCTTTCTATAATGTGTGTGGCTTGTAGTACAAAAGTTTGATAAGAGTGAAACAGCAACAGTTGACAAAGACCATCTTTAGTCAAACAGACTTAAGTATGTTTATACAGACAATGCTTAAATACATGCACGCCAGACAAGACATGGGTGAAACAAATAATTGCAACAAGACACCCATCAAGACGACACACACACACACACAGATGCATATGGAACATGAAAGCACACACAGGATGAGGGAGGAGTCGAGGGTGGCCAACGTGACACCGGTGGTTTTCACTTTTATAGAGGTATGCCACCCAGCCCTAGTGTGCAGTGTTGACTGTAGATTTTGACATGATGTATTAAGATGTCTGTTATTGTGTTCAGAGCTCCCTGTCCCTTGGTGACATCTCATCTCTCAGAGCTCCACTGGAGATCCCTATACCAGACCCTGCCAAGGAAGAACTGAAACGAAAGAAGAAGGGGGAGGTACTTACATTAAAGTTCCTGAAGAATAAGTTAGGATAGTACATTTAATTACATCAGTTAATCATCATTATAACACTCAGAGAAACAGGTCATTGCAAACAGGTATAAGCGTTCTGACTTAAGTATGTTTATACATACATGCCTTCTATCTACAGAAAGAAGCAAAGGGGGGGAAAAAAGACAAAGAAGCAGATAAAGATGAAGAGGAAGGTATATTTTAACACAATGTCCTAAAATTCCTTATTGTTTGATAAAAATGTATACTATGAAACATAATGATGTGAATTTAAAGCCATAATTATTCAATATTCAAAAAAATCTTTAGTAACTCCTACACATCTTAAACCACTTAGCATCTGTTTTCTAAATGTACTTTAATTCCTTTGATTTAAATAATGAAGTTCTTTATCAGACCTGGTTCTGCTGTACCCCTTTACTGTCCATTTAACTGTTGCTGATCTAATCCATTCATAATTGATTTTAAATTCAGTAATGGCTTAATAAATCCCCGATAAATTGAATCTGGCATATTGTTAGCAGGCACCATTCTAAAATGTGCAGAGATTTTCTAGGTTCTAGTACTAGGACTGAGAAACTAAATAACACATAAATAAAATTCAAACAAAATAAAGTGAGTATTTTCTTCATCCAGGAAGCCCTCCCTGTGGTCCCATTTCCTGTAACGAGAAAGTAGAGAGTGTGATCAAAGAGATTAAGCCCCACATTCAAACTCTGAAGGAAAAACTCAACACAGTAAGGCTTTAAGTTTTATCTTAAGAGTTTAATTTTGTCTAAACTATTCTACTTATGTTTATTGTCTTTTTGTTAAACATTTAATTTACAATATTAATAAGGTGTAATAGCACTCGTGATGTTAGCAAATCTCAGTATTTAGTATTGTTGATAAGTTTTCAATATGTGTAATAATCTTAAACATCTGTCTAAGGTGTCAATGTGGGTGCAGCTACAAATCCCCAGGATTGAAGATGGGAACAACTTTGGTGTGGCTGTTCAGGTACGCTTGATGCACAGTTGTGATCTGAAGTCTGAGAGTATTTGTCTTGCCACAAGAATATTTGGGAGTATTAATAGTAATTATCCATATAATATGCCAGATATGCAATTTTACATAAGTTGGAGAATTTATTATTTATATTTATATTTATATACCACAGGAAAAGGTATTTGAGCTACTTACTAATACTCGCACAAAGATTGAGGGATTCCAGACACAGATCACAAAGTAAGAGGTCCACTGTTTAAGCAAACTCAATATCCACAAACAGATGCTTCTATATCTGATTGTTAGTTTTGCTTTGACTGCTTGTTTAAAAATTTACATTTAAATTTACAAGAAATTATGTTCAGTATTTAATGCTGTATTGCTTTGTGTTTAGGTATTACAGTGAGAGGGGAGATGCAGTAGCCAAAGCTTCCAAACAGCCCCATGTGGTCAGTATTATTACTGTAATGTTTATAATAACAAGAAGTAATTGCTTGTGTAGAGAAATATATTAATTCTTCTTAACTGCCTATAGGCAAATATACAGCACAAGTACTCTGAGGGCTACAAAATCTAAAACATTTTAAAAAAGGATTAGTGACATTCATATCAGAAGTTGTATTATCTGTCATAATTACATGATTATTATTCATGTGTTACAGGGAGATTACAGACAGCTTGTTCATGAATTGGATCAACACCAATATTGTGAGCTACGCATTGTGGTTCTGGAGATCCGCAATACATATGTAAGTTAAACCTCTGAATCTGTGATATTCTATATCTATCAAATTTTACCATGCTTATTGATTGATTTGAATAATATATGCTGAATACATTCTCCAGAGGCTTAGAAATGATATAAAATTACCGTTATTGTATTTTTTAATTCTAGGCTGTGTTGTTTGATGTCATCAGCAAGAACTATGACAAGATAAAGAAACCAAGAGGAGACTGTAAAGCTCTGATCTACTGAGAAATAAACCCAGTCTGTGTTGGCAATACATTCACATCCAAAGAAACAAACACATCATCAAATTTCATTTAAAGACGCCTGCACAGCTTTAGAAATAGTGCACTGACATCTAAAATTTAATTCAGTTAAAAATGTATTTGTTGAGATTTACATAAAGAATAGCAATTGTATCAAATTATTTGCATCACATTTGTATTCTGTGTGCCTTCTTCTATTTAAATATTAGACTGATAGAATTAATTCCAGGGGAAATTGCAGCATAAACAATACAAATACACTGGAGATCAAAATTAGAGAACAATGTAAGAACACTTGATTTTTTCAGAAATAATGTAACCTACATCGATCAACATTTGAAGGATTTTTGTAAGGGTACACCATGCCACTAGAACAGTGTTTTACAAAATAAGTATATCAATATTAAACCTTTATGTTGCTAAATTGTGATCATAATTAGAGAACAGCAATGACTACATTTTAGGAAGGTTACAACAGTCAGTAATCAGTAGGAAGTGTACAGGCCTTTGCATTGAATGATTAGAGCACATCTGCGGCCACAGGACATCACTAGTCTCTCACACCACTCTGGTGTGATTTTGGTCCACTCTTGGGCATTGTCCTGCATGAAAATTGCTGGCTGACTGAGTGATGAACACAAGGAAGGAACCACCTGTTGTTGAAGAAGGTTCTGATACGCACTTGCGTATCATCCATGTATTTCTTCCATGTAGCTGTATGAGAGGTCTAACTACTCTTACTGTGGTCTCTTCCAGAGTTCTGGGACTGTTGTGGGTTTCTTGGCCATAACTTTGTCATCAAGGACTTTCCAGAGGTTTTCTATTGGGTTTAGATCAGGACTCTGGGCTGGCCATTTCATTGTTTCAATGTTTTCTGTTTCAA
>JAOXYF010000008.1:17199272-17213764 GCA_028565775.1 Sternarchorhynchus goeldii
AAGCTTCCCAGAACCATTTTAAACCCTTTTTAATAAAAATATAAATAACTTTTTACATTTGTTTTTAGCCTTTTTTTATAATAATGAAACCAATTTGGTGAAACTCACTATATTAATATATTAATTTTAACCCTGTTACACAAGACCAAAAATATACTGATTTAGTATGTCTGTAGAGTGGGGATTATGTGGATTATTCAGGGTATTAGATCTGTCTAGAGTGCTGTTCTTAATCCCACATGTTTGAAAATGAAGCGAAGGCCTATAGCTGATTCACATTCCACCAATCAGTCCGCAACAAGGCAAAAAGGACCGTACTTTCCTTTTTGTCGAACTTTATTCAACTATTTAAAAGTAAAGCAAATACTGAATTGTCCTGTGAAATTAAATGCCGACTAAAATGACATGACGTTACCACACGACATGGCATGACACGGTCAGAAAAAGGTCAAGCTCTATGTTCCATATATTTTCATCTGCCCAACGAGCATAATTATACGATTCAAAATGGCATAATGACATACTTAAAGTGACAGCTATCACTTATGTGAATGTCCAAAATCACTAAAAGATTACTTTTATTTATGAATATTTATATATATGAATATAATTCTTACTTAACTGGCGGCATTTTGGCACATACATAGTGTATGACTAATAATGGTATTAAAATTGCCTCTTATTATAATTACTGAATTAGTAATAGTGTTTAGTGCTGAAAACAGTGAGTGAAAGAACATGGGTGTGTCAGTAACGTTCACAATGGTGCAGTTTGTGGTGCAGTTTTATATATATAACAAAATAAAATTGTTAAAATTTATATATAATATATATTTTTGATGTCACATGAGAGGCTCGGGAGCGCCACAAAAAGGAGAAGCAGGAATGCTAAGCACGGACAACAAAACGCGTTTATTAAACTGTGACTTTAGCAAGTATCTTACTTACATAAACACAACGACAGCGACAACAGAGTGAAGACAAAGACCTGCAAAGAGTTGGTGACATGCACACGCTTAAATACACTCACCCTAAACGAGACACAGGTAAAACGGATGTCGATAACACACTCTCACGCGAAAGACAACAAATGCCACAGCCACGACACACCCAGACGTACACACAAGCATATAAGCTCCCTTGACCGATACAATAACTTATATTCTAGGTTAAAAAGTGTTTACTGGTATTATATATTGCCCATGAATTCTCAGGTGAATTTGGTTGTGTAGTTGATATTTTATGTGTTTTAACAGTAATAATTACTGTGTGCTACCCTTAGGCACAGTTATTTGTAAACATGGAATTAGCTTCCATTGCTACATGGACGATACTTAGTTATATATACACTAATCCTGATGATACCCATACAATTAATAAAATTGAGGGCTGAGTAAAGGAAATATTCAGATCAGATGGAAGACCCAAGGCTGCGAGAGGCAACATATCTGATATTCTTCTAAATGGCTTTTCAGTAACTCCCAACGTAGCTGTTATTACTGATTCTGATATTTCCTTTCACACTCACATATGTAATGATCCTAAACTGCCTTTTTCTATTTACGTAACATTGCTTAATCGAGACACTTACTTTCTTCATAAGATTCAGAGAAATGTTGCATTACTCCAGTGCAGTTTTGCACTGGCTTTGTTAAATTTCGGATTGATTTAAAATTCTCTTGCTGACCTATAAATCTCTAAATGGTCTGGCCCTACAGTATCTGAGTATGCTAACTCATAGCTATAACACAAATTGCCTGTTGCACTCTTAAAATGCAGGCTTTCTGTTAGTTCCCAGAGTCAGTAAGATTACAGCCAGGGGTTAGAGCTTTCTCTTATAAAGCTCCTCAGTTGTGGAACAGTCTTCCAGCTCTAACCCAAGGATGCAGACAACCTACAGTTTTTTTTTTACTTATTTACTCAAACTTTTGATTCGTGTAAAGTATATAAAGGAGAAGAGCCTGGGACCCGCAGTCATTGAGTTTTTTTGGCAGTCTGAGATGTTTATGCTGTCATCCAGTCATGCCGTGCAATGGCTCTGGTTTGTGACAATGACATGGTCTCCTTGGTATGTCTCAGAGAGTCCTCAGCACTGTGGTCACCGTCTGGCTGTCCCCTTTTAGTTATGCTGATGTAGCTAATCCTGTCAGAGCTACATGCTAATTTATATGGACTGTTCATATGGTTTTCATCTCTACAGATTTATCCCAAATCATTCTGTTCTGTTGCAAACAATTGCAGAAATGATGCCAACAGTGGACTAGACCTGCTCATCGAAAACAACACCTAGGCGGGTTACCTGGTCCTTCCACCTGACGAACTCATGCTCCCGTTGGATAAGTACGATGCTACAAGGGGACAAGCCATTGCTTCCAGAGTATGATTGGAGTCATGTCAGATACTGCTCACCAATAATAGACTCACTATTGTAACCAAAACTCCATCACTACATTAAAGGGGCTACTTGCATAAATACATAATAAAATAGGTGAGCCACCCGTCCTTTTGAGTCTTGGTCTTCCAAGACCTTGCAAGGAGAAAGCACCACCCTAGGCTGTAATCTTACTGTATCTGGGAACTAACAGACACGGTGGGGGGGGGGGGCATCCTCTTCTGGCTGTGGTAAGTGTGAAAATAGCCATAATAGTAAATGGTAATATATATTTAATATTTGTTTGTTAAATAAATTAGAGTTTACATTTTATTTGTCTTGCTTGATTTCATTAATGTTTATGCCAAATGAAAAATATTTTATTCCACTCATGTCCATACGTAAAAAATTATAATTCTTCCAACTCTGTGCGTTGAAGTCTGCGTGCGTGTGTGTGTGTATTGTCCTGGTTTCATATGTTTAAAACCAAACTTTCATATCAAATTAATCAACTCACACCATAAATAAGCTTTACGTATTTCATGCATAAAGTTGTTAAAAATGAGTACTGATAAAATTTTCAGATACACACGTGTAGCAAAAAGCTGAAACGTTGCATTTCATTAATGTACATGAACGAGCTGATGTCGGTATACTTTAAATATTAATATTTTGTACTAGTATATACAGGTAGTGTTAAATTTGCGACATTCGTAGATGTCCGAGTGGACGTAATACATAAAGAATCTGGTGTTAGGTAGCCATTTTTGTACTCATATTAAACTCCTGTACCAAAAATAAACGCTATGATGGTAGTTGTTGTTAATGAAAGTTATGATGGTAGCTGTTAACAGCTTTCCAGTCTTTCTTTTCTACGTTCTCTATTCTACAAAGGCCTTTTTTGGTGCTCACTGCGGAGGACGGAATCATCGGAGTATCGTAATATGGTCCGCGTTTGCGTGATTCTAAATAGGCCTGCTACATACTACTACGGGTACCAGTATGCAGTATACAGTATCTAGTATTCTATTTAGAACATAGGCATTGAGTCATAGAGTCTTGACCACTGAACATACTTCGTCTGTTATGATTAGCAAAATTTAAGAGCAGTACACTCTTATGTTAGAGAACTTCTGTAGACTATGAACTTAACCCGATAATGCTGTAGTTTAGCACAATGCTTTTGCGCGATTGAGAAACGGGACACACTTGGACATTTCCCGAAAGGTATATGAACACTCCCATCAGGAGGCTATTCAAAACCGTAATTGTAGCTCGTGTTGTGCACAAATTTGTACAGTCAATATTTATGAGATACAAGCGGCTAAAATGCACATAATTGTTCAGTTCAAAAGTGTTCAATTTTGACTTCATAGAGAAGGATTTCAAAGCAATACGTGATGATAGCCTGCATTTGATTTGTTCATGGTTGTTGGCTTGGCTAATAATATTAGCTAATAATATAGGCTGCTTATTTGCTTCACAGCAGTTGGAGCATTCATTATAGTAACTGCGTTGGAGTGTACACATCAAAGGAACTGGGATTGGCACTTTTAGTCATTTTATGAACTTTAAATGTGTCTTGCCTTCTGGCAGACATGAAAACGCATTAAGACTGAAATGCAATAAATTCTAAACAAACGAAAACATATCACTGTGTGTACATTAGAGGGAGAGACATGACTGGCACTTTGAACACATGAAATTACAGTGTGCATACAATCTTCACGCTAATTTCTGGGGTCGAGCTTTTCGTTTATATACGGTATAATGGACCTGCAGTGTCCGCAAAGGCATCAGGTGATCTACTGACTCAAAGCGTAGGTTGACTGTAGAAAACACAAAATGACATACTGCAAAAAATGTTCGCATATTTTGTCTCATTTTGGGATTAGATATAGATCTAAAACATGTTATTTGTCTACCACTTTGAAGACTAACTAAATTGCTAAAAGAATACATTTCTTTTTCTGGATTTGTAGGCTTTATTTTATATGCGAAATAACATTTACCGAAACCAATCAGCCACAACATGGGGCTGTGCTATAGTCTGCGACCCCGATTGTTTGGCGATCTAAGTGGATCGATTTCGAACGCCAATTCAGACTCGGATCAACAGCCTGATCCTATAATTCCATCGCGTGTCGGGGAATCTCGGCAAGAGGACTCCGGGGGAAACAAGACATCACCATTACGCACCAGCCAAACACACCATTGGGACACCGGCAAACTCCCATCTGGGGAGCATCGTTTTGGAGACGCGAACGTCGATGGAACGCTAATTCAGAATGGAGGTGGAGGAGGAAGCAAGGGAACAGTGAAAGACCGGAGTCGATTACAGCTGCTACAGACGTCCAGCACCCAAAAACAGAAAAACTGGGACAAACTGGTAGTGGAGGAAAAGGAGGCCGAGAGAGAAGCGAAGAAAGTCAGTAAGAATATTGACCGGGCCTTGAAAGAACTTAAACGGGAATACAAACAAACCCATCGATTGCTTTTATTAGGTAAGTCTTACATTTTCGTTCTCAAATGACACCTCATGGGAGTCGCTCGTTTATAACGGCAGTTATAATGTAGTATAATGTAGAGGTAGACATGTCAGATGAATGACATAAGCTGCTGGAGCGAGACACCATGTACCGGTAACTTGTTTGTCTCCCTTTTTGGTTTGTTTTGGCCGAGACTTACCAAATCAATATTCTTGCGCGATGTAAAAGAGGAATAACTAACTTAACTAGCTCAAGCTTTACTGATTTTAGACGGTCTTGATTAATATGGACAATTAGGTAGCAGCACACGAACATATCCAGTGCTGAAATCCTTCTGTACGTTTAACATTAGTTTTACAGTCTGCTTCGATTACGAGGTTTGGTTGTGCGTAATAAACGCCCAGGGAAACCGCCGCATAGTGTGAGTGCATGATGTTTACCAGTAGCTCTTGAATGAAAATTGTCGGCTTGTCCTGGCTTTGTTGTTCATGTTGGAGATTCAGTTCTGGTAATCTGGCTCAGCTTTGTTATGAATATCACTGCTTAACTGTCAAGTAGTGATATTCATGAGTTGCTTGTTGTGGAATAGTCGGAAACGTCTTTTTTCTGTTTTTTTTTTTAACACATTAATCTCCTCAGTATCTAACCTATCTCATGTTGAACTGTTTCAGTGGGTGTAAAGGTTTATATAAAACTTAAATAGCGTCTCCAGGACATGAGTTTGACACTCTGGTCTGGAGAATGAGGTCCTCATATACCTTTAGAGCACAAGGAGGCATGATAAGGCCTTAATATATTGTTAGTTAATCATTATCAAAGAAATCTATCTGCAGTTACCAAGCTAACAGTATCAAAGCTAATGTAATATCAAGCAAAAAAGGAGTAACGAGGGCCCTTGAGTCCTCTAGAGCACAGGTCAGGTGTAATTCAAGTCTAATGAATTACACCTGACTTACAAACATCATGCATATAAACTGGAGATCAAAATTAGAGAACAATGTGTGAACACTTGATTATTTCAATAATAATGTAATATACAATGATCAACATTTGAAGTATTTTTTGCAAAAAACATGATCATAATTAGAGAACAGTAATGACTGTAGCACAGAGAAGATTACAACAAAATTTTCTGAAGGTTACAACAGTCAGTAGGAAGTGTACAGGCCTTTGCTTTGAATGACTTCAGCACATCTGCGGCCACAGGACATCACTAGTCTCTCACACCGCTCTGGTCTGATTTTGGTCAACTCTTGGGCATTGTCCTGCATGAAAATTGCTGGCTGACTGACTGATGAACGCAAGGAAGGAACCACCTGTTGTTGAAGAAGGTTCTGATACGCACTTGCATTCATTCTTCCATGTAGCTGTATTAGAGGTCTAACTACTGCTGCCGAAAACATTCCCCAAACCATGACTTCTTTACACACTTTGGGTTCAGTCTTTCCCCCCGTTTGTCAACAAACATGTTTCCCATCAGACCCCAAATAAATTTAACTTGCTTTCATCACTACAATGAACTCTGGACCACTTCTCCTCTGTCCACACAACATGCTCCTCAGCAAAGGTGAGTCTAGCTTTTTGATTCTTTCCACTAATGAGAGGTTTGGTCACTGCAGAGTGGGCTTTCAGTCCAAATGCTCTTAAACGTCGAGACACTGTATGACGAGACAGATCCTTACCCTGTTCAGTGCTGAACTGGCGAGTGATTCCAGCTGCTGTGTTGAACCGAATATCCATGGAAATTCTCCGTATTCTCCTGTCCTCTCTTGCATTTGTCTTTTGTAGGTGACCAGCCTTCTTGGGGGACTTGAATGAGTTTGTGATGTTGTAAAGATGCAATACTCTAGAAATCACAGACTTGGAATGACCAACTTCTCTTGCTATGGATGATAGGTCACCCCTTCGGCCTTCATCTGGACAACCTGCTGCCGGAGGGTTTCAGTCACTTTGGAACGGCTCGCCATTTTTGGTGAAAATGAAAACTGGAAAGTTAGGCTGCCAGTTAAATAGATAATTAAGGAAATTAGCACCAGGTGCCAGATTAACACCAATAACACCAGGTATCTGAAAGTGTTCTTTAATTTTGATTAGTGTTCTTTTTCAGTTATATCATTTAAGATTTTTAATGCTGTGCTTTAGAATATATATATTTATGAAATAAGATTAAAATACTGATATTTCAGTCATGTTAGGATCATTTCACATAGGACTACACAATGACCTTGACATTTAGGAAATTGTGTGTTGTTCTCTAATTTTGATCTCCAGTGTATATTCTGACCATAGCATTCAAATACTGATCTTAACAGTGTATCGCCAGTTTCTAAAAAGAAGGCCCAGTTTGGTTGCTATGCAGCTCTTCAAATATGTTTGAAATGTTATTTGATACAGATGTACATTTAATTTAGAATTATTATATTTATTTGGCTTTCAATTAGTTTTACCACAGTCAGCACAGGTATTGTCCACTCATTGAGGTGTTGCAATATGCCTGATGAACTGAACTTTGCTTTCTTGTGAGGTTTTATCAGGTTTATCACTTTAAGTCTGATGTCCTCTGACTGAGAGCTACTGGCTGACTGAAGTGTCTTCACTCAAAATACATACACGTTAGTACTGGGACTTTTTTCCTGCATACTTTACCATTTTAGAATATTGCTTTCTATTCTCTAAATGTAGATGCACGTAAGTATTAAAACATTTAACTTTTCATATTGATGTTACTCCAAGCTACAGGAAATAGATGGCAATTCGTGAGGTGGGTTTTTGAATGGGAACAGGGTCTGTATATGAGGTTGGTTCTTGAATGGGAGCAGGGTCTGTACATGAAGTTGGTTCTTGAATGGGAGCAGGGTCTGTACATGAGGTTGGTTCTTGAATGGGAGCAGGGTCTGTACATGAAGTTGGTTCTTGAATGGGAGCAGGGTTTGTACATGAAGTTGGTTCTTGAATGGGAACAGGGTCTGTGCATGAAGTTGGTTCTTGAATGGGAGCAGGGTCTGTATATGAGGTGGGTTTTTGAATCGGAGCGGGGTTTGTCACATGAGGTGTTCCATAGCAGAGCTCAGCACAGTAGTATTGGGTTACCAGGCCCTGGAAGCAGGACGTAGCACAGCATGGGTATCCCCTTGGAATGCGCCATCTGGAAGTAGGAGCACATAATTAAATGGGCAGAGAGAGACAACCATTACTGTCCACAGTGAGTGACTCTCCCTCCCCTTCCACGAGTATCTACCTTGCCTTTCTTTTTGTTTCTAATGTCATTTGCCAATTCCACTGTTCCTCAGTAGCATTAAACTACTCTACTGGTTTAATTGGCTATGGCTGTATTCTAAAAAAACAGGAATGAATGATACTGTTTAAATACAACTAAAATAACTAAATTTAGCATAAACAATCATTTTTGCTTGATGTGTATTGGGTGGCAGGCCTACTACAGAATGTTACAGTAATAAAATCTATGACCTTCACTGTTTTGAGAGAAAATGTTTTTATCTAGCCATATAGTTCTAATCAACTAGCAAGTTATGTTTATATATGGTAGTGTTATTGATGTACCAAAAATGGACTGCTTACTTAAAATAATTTCTGTTTTGTGTTTGAAAGATACTCACCTCTGTGAGTGCTGTATGTAATAAAAGCCTGTTAGGCAGGAATTTTGGTCCCATTTTGCTTAACTTACCAAAACAAACATTCCTTGTTGAAACACAAACCTCAGTGGTTATGTAATGTACATTATACTGTAAATATACAGTTAATACTTGATGTAAGAATATGTCTGAGAATATTTGAAAATTGACACATTTTAATAAAAAATTCTATAAATATTCTTAAAGAGAATAAACATTTATTAAAAGAATAAAAAAAACTGGTAGAGCAGGCACTGTGCACTAGTGTTCCTTAAAGTGGTATGGTGATGAGGCAGATTGGTAACAAATTGGTAATGATGGGTAAATATTTTGTTTACTTTGGATTTAGGAGACAAGATGCAATCAGGTGGTTTATGCTGGATGAAAATATCATACATAAATACAGGCCAGTAACGGGTCCAAAACAAATATGCATATTATTTTATTAGAGAGAGAAAAAACTCTTTGAACAAACAGCATTTTTAAAAAGATGATGTTTGAGATAGGCTTCTATTATTAGGTTAAATCTTTTTTTTTTGCTTTAAAATATTTAAAAGTATTTATAATTGTGTGCATAATCTATAACTAAGACGTTATATCGACTGATGACTGGATCACCTGTTAATTGTTTTTTTCCATTTAGAGAATTACAACATTTAATCTGTTTATCGTGGAGCAAAAAGCTTTAGTTAAACATTAATTATCTTAAGAAAGCATATAACTGACAGTCCGACTTCTAACTATAAGAGGTTTTAGAAAAATGTAAAAATGACATCTGACTGGGATGTTAAATCAGTAACAATTATCAGTTCCATTGTTATAAGCAAGTACTTATTTCAAAGTGGGACTAGTTTTCGACTGCTTGTTTGAGTTAATTCCCTGGCAGGGAATTAATATACATTTAAAAATGTCGAAATATCTGTGGATTGAAGCAGAATGGTGAAAGTTGTGCTGCATTTCAGACAGGCAAAATGGATAATCACTATTAAAGGACGTCTGACAATATGAAAGCAGTAAGTTAATACACTTTAATACGTCTTAAGGTCGCACAGAGTGTGCAGTAGGCTACATCTGTAAAATATCCCCAGAGAATCAAAATGTAAATATTTGCATTCTCCGATACTGCATTGTCTTTAGGGTCACTGATAAGGAAAGCATTTTGTCTCGCGCATTTGCGCGAAGGACTACCGCTCCTTTTCCGGGTGTTTGGCAGTTTATGAATGTCGGCGATACCATTGGAAAGAGTGGGTTTTGCGCAAGCTAACGGATATCAGGAAAACAGTATACCGTAAAATTCCCGGAAGAACGTGAAAACCATTGTGTGATCCAGATGGACGCAGTAAAAAATCGAGTTACATCGAAGTGTATATTGTCTGCCTTTAATAATGTTTGATGTGTTTATGTTGATTTATACTCAGGCGTTCTTTTAGACATTATTTATGCAAACGTTGAGCGGATGTCATGTCGAAATAATGTGATGTTTTGGATTTCACAATTGTTGCTTATCTAGTTCAGTTTTATGATGAAGCTTTTTACTGTGTGGGCTTGACCATAACTGATATGAAACAATCATACGACTTTTCCTCTTCCATAAGGTTGACATCCAGCCTTTCGACTCTGACATCTATTATATTTTGCTCATATACAGGTTCTGTCTGAAAACGTTCGTGTATTTTACGAACAGCAATGTAGGAAAACACTAATTGTTAGTGAAGTTTAGATTGTATTTATCTTAGGTGTTTGTGTGTTTAAGCTTGTAGGGTAAACGACTCGCTGTGGTTTAAGGTTACTACCAGGTGTCACAGAGAGAGGCAGTGCTGAGTTAGAGAAACAAATAAGCAACTGATAGAAATGTAGATTGAAAAACACTGAGAAAGGAGGGCAACACACCAATATTTGGCAGGGTTTCGTGTAAAGCTACTGTTTATTTATATAGTCGTTTCGATGAATAGATCAGTTATAATATACAAATTTAATGATGCCAAATGTCAGGTTGGCTGCGGCGAAAACGACATTTTAACAGAGAAGATTCTTCTCGGCGACGCTAAAGCGTCGTACTGATTTTCCACATTTGAGCTGGATATAACAACAGAAGGACACGATATTTTCAGTTAAGAACATTGATTGGTGGAAGATGGGGTGTTTGGGAAATAGTAAAACCGAAGACCAACGCATCGATGAAAAAGCACAGCGAGAGGCGAATAAGAAAATAGAAAAACAATTGCAGAAAGAGAGGCAGGCATATAAAGCAACCCATCGACTGCTATTATTAGGTAAGATGTAGCATGCACGATCTTTGCACAATATTACATGGAACATAAGGAGCGGAGTTTTGTTCAAATGCACACAGACATCCGCGTTTGACAGCTCAGCCTGTGTGCCATGATAGTAGATATTGATGATGCACTGCTTTCGAAACTATGAAACGTTTCTTTCCCTTTTGTGAAAGCAAATTGGCTGCATAGTATTTCCATTAATCGCTCTTGTTTGTGTAATTCTTGTAGGGGCTGGCGAATCAGGAAAAAGCACTATTGTGAAACAGATGAGGATTCTTCATGTCAACGGATTTAATGCAGAGTAAGCAATCTTTAATTTACGCCTGTATTCTGAAAGCGGTTTGGCTGAAATGAATGACATTATAAAGGCAAAGCTATGTGTCAGATTTGCAGTATGGATTTTATCTAGTCACTGCCGCGCCTGTCGGGGCCTGTGTTGAGCCGCGGCATGGCGACTGCAGCTCTAAACGGTCTGTTAACATGCAGATCGAAGCACATTGCTGTAGCTTGTTGCCATCCATGAAGCTTATGCTACATGTTGTAGCTTTGCTCGCAACTATGTACACCTAACAGGCTTATATTATTAGCGTTTAGAATATCTTTAATTATGCGTTCTCGAAGACCTGATATATACAAAATTACATGTAACTCTAAACTAGTATATGTTACTGTATGATGAGCTGCCCTGATGTTAACATGTATTATATTTCAAAAGATTTTGCTTTACAAAGAGCGATGTCTTAAAATTCCCTGGAGTATATATTGAACAAAATGTAAAACAGCAGGCTTCCTTTTATGCAGAATAATTTAAATAATTAAGTAGGACTTATCTTTCTCAAAAAATGTGTGTGTTTATACACAGAGAAAAGAAGCAGAAAATCCAAGACATTCGGAAAAATGTGAAGGATGCTATAGTGGTATGTGTACTATGATAGGACAGAACAAACAATAACAGATTCTATTGTATGTTAAAGTGTGGGGGGATGGACTTCATTGCACTCACTGTACATTTCCTTGTATTTATTTCTTAGACAATAGTGTCTGCAATGAGCACTTTAATACCACCTGTCCCTCTTGCCAACCCAGAGGACCAGTTTAGGATTGATTACATCAAAAGCATAGCACCATTGTCGGATTTTGACTACTCACAGGTAAGAGATTGGTTCAATTTTGCAGAAGCTGGGCTTTGTTTTGTCAGAGTGGTGGAGTGCTGGAATACCAACTTTAAACACAAATACATTTGCAATTTCTGTTTAGATCTAGTTTTGGTTTCAACCATAAACCACTCAAAAGTAAAGCTCCACATAGAACAGCATCATAAGCTGAATTTGTGCTTAATGGGACCTTTTATTAAGCTTCTGCAGGTAAACAATTGGTAGTTGCAAACTACACTAAAGGGTTCTGTAATCTCATTCATTAAAACTGTATGAATTAAAGAAAGTTTATCAGTATTTCACTTTCATTTTTCACTTCTTTTAGCTTTTGGTTGTTGTGTTTGAAACTTTAAGAACAAAGGCTCAACCTTTTTAATGGGTGATAGAGATTTGGGTATAAAACATTTTGCAAATTGTCCAAACTATATCTTAAAAGTGTCAGCAAACTTTTTATCTGTTCTTGTCATTCTCGTATATATAGAATATATAGAATGAAAAAGGAGTAGAATATTTTACTATGTTTGCTTACATGATTAGTCTTCAGTCATTTAGGATTTAGGTAAGATTATCACAACTCAAAAATGAAAAAAATTAGGAATTGTCTTGTCTAGTTCCCACAGGGGAATATTTGTGCTTTTTATTGCTTACCAGCAGGTTCTTTTATCAATACTCTAATTCCCGTAATGAGTGACTCTAGCTGTTGTAGCTCTAGTTGTACCAGGTTTTCCACTGAACAGTGTAAATTGAAAAGGAAGAACATGTGCATTTACTGTGCATATACTATAAGAATACTTAAATTAGCAAGTAGGTGACACTTTCACTTATTTCCCTCCTAAGGATTTTAACATGTGTAAGAGTTTATGGCATTTTTCATAATTATTTTTGAACAATGATAATTTATTTACATGTTATTTGATCATTTATTTACATGTTATTTTTCTTCACATGACAGACTAAAGGCATTTAAAATGATGAATGCTGACCTGAGCTTTGAGTCTCTTTAAGTTTAGACAGTATCAGCCAATTTTAAACTGTAGGGTTAAACTGTTAAGGCTGTGTCTGTGTAAAGACTGACACACCACGTGTGCGCGCACGCACACACACACACACACACAGAGAGTCATATATATCATTTTGTAGTAATTTTATTTTGTTGATGTTTCTATTATGTAAACATTATTTGTTTCCATGTAGGGCACTGAGAGTTTGGATTTAAAATGAAAAGTGCTATATTAGTAAGGATTATTGCTAGTTTTATTAATGGTTTTGGGTACGATGCTGATAATTTCATTATGAATAACTTCTTTAATTAACTGAATTGCAGAACAAGTATTAAAACTTAGTCATTGGAATTACAAGTTACTTTAAATGTGAAGAGTGATATGAGACAATGCCAAAAATATTGTTTTGTGGTATTTCTGAGCATAGCTTGGTCATAAACAAATTCTGTAGAACACTTGGACCTTGATGTTTGTTTACGCTGAGTGGTTTATTTTACAGAAATGAATAGAGCCACCCCACCTCGTTTGTGATGCGTTTTGTCTCCCTCAGCTTTCAGGACTGTAAAAGCACTACCCAGGATGGGAGCATTTACACTGTAGTAGTAGTGTTGCTTTCATCTTTATCATTAAATTAGAGTATAGTTCAGGGAACTCCATTCCTGGTTAGCCGTGACTAGCCACTGCTTCCGCTATATTTCTTAAATTTGATAAGTTTTTTATGCTACAATACTACATTAAAATAAATGATCAAAAGTGCTATTATTACAAGGAAACAAAGCACACATTTTCAGAAATACACAAAAGGGTAAAAGGTAACTATGTCTCATATCAATCTGGATTTTATTCAGCCAAAAATAGCAATTTGCTTTAATTATCCCAGTCCTTACACAGTGCTCCTGTCAGCTTCAGAATTATTAAGACTTTTGACAAGAAGTGAGGGGCAAAGCTGTATATGATATACAAGTCACAGTTAGGAATTTTCAGGAATGCTTGTGTACTTTCACAATAAACAGGAATAAAAGTGTACTTATTATTCCATTAATAATATAAGGTTTTCATGACTGGCAAACGGAAGACTCAATTCCAAGACAGCATAAACCTGTTTTCCACTGTAGGACTAAAGTTAAGGTTGTGTCAGGCCATTTCACACTATTCCAGACCCCTGAGACCAGTTATGCTTTTTTTTTTTCTTCTTCAACAAGTTTGCATGAATATCGCGATCAGGGAGTGTTTGAGGTTTTGACAGTAATTTAATTATGAAAAAAACATTTTATTATGTGACTAAAGAAACCCAGTTTCTGTGTATGTGTGACAAGATGGATAATATGTAGTTTGTTTAGACTGTATTTAATGTTTCTTTTTTCTGTGCAAAACAGCACAGAACATAAATTGGCGAATGTTGGCATTGAGAGACAAAGCAACAAGAAGAGGCTTCTAGACCTCCATATGTCTAGAACCAATGAACACCTGTGTCATTAAGCCATCCCACCCAAACACCTGTGTCATTAAGCCATCCCACCCAAACACCTGTGTCATTAAGCCATCCCACCCAAACACCTGTGTCATTAA
>JAOXYF010000008.1:17213864-17229531 GCA_028565775.1 Sternarchorhynchus goeldii
GCCATCCCACCCAAACATCTGCAGCTCTGTACATGCTTAGCAAAACATGCTGAGCACAGTTTGTAAGCATTCCAAGATCAATCGTGTTCATGTGGAATAGTGACTAGAACACTTACGGTCCATACTCTGAAACATTCAGCCCTACAGTGGAAAAGAAACTGTAGAATCGTGTCTCTTTGGTGACCAGTTGGATACTAGGTGTGGTAGAGCCCTTTAAACATATCAGATATCATCACTAGGTGGGGTATATCCCTTTAAACATATCAGATATCATCACTAGGTGTGGCAGAGCCCTTTAAACATATCAGATATCATCACTAGGTGGGGTAGAGTCCTTTAAACATATCAGATTATATCACTAGGTGGGGTAGATCCCTTTAACCATTGTTGATTGTAAAATTGGACAGGTCTGCTTATTGAAGTGGATTAGAAACTACAAAACAAGATTTACAGATTTTGAAATTACTTTCAAATTACTATGATATTCATTACTGGAAAAAATATCGCATATAATAATACAGACCTATCATGACCAATACATGGAAACCCAAATTTAAAACCTGTGAGATTCTGCATCTTAATAAAGACTTGATGGATGATTCTATTTGTCCTTATTTGGATTTTGGAAAGAAACAGATGTTGAACAGCAGGTGTTGCTCAAAAGCCACATTTTGATCCAGTCATGAACAAATCTGCCAAACCACTCCAAAGCTAGTTGATTCAGTTCAGTTCAAAATATAGGATAGCCACATTGTGAATAAACAAGTATAAATGCTGTTCATTTGAGATGTTTCTGATTTATTGTGTATTCTTACAAAGATGCAGCACAGTGTAATATAGCACAAATGCCTAGAAATTTTTAATGCATGGCGCAGTGAACCCCATATAAAGTTCAAATTTGCACTGCATTATATGAAATCGAAGTTGGTTGTTATTGAACAGTGTTCAGCATATGTAGTCCAAACACCATGAACCAGCTGATGTCTGTGCATTTCTAAGTAGAATCAACATTCTGTGGTGTACCATACACTACAGTGCCAGTAAGAAAACCATTGTCAGTTCAGTATCCCTAAACTGTGTTTTGTACTCTAATCTCCCTAATCTCATACCTGTAAAATTATGTATGTTCTCTAATCTCCCCAATCTCATACCTGTAAAATCATGTATGTTCTCTAATCTCTCTAATCTCATACCTGTAAAATAGTAACTTTAAAACAGTAATTTTGCACGGATTACATTTTTTATTATATATTTTTTTACTGTAATTTAATATGTATGGCTTTAAGTGATGATATGAAAATATGAATGGTTCACAACTACTGTTCCACAAACCCTAAATAGGGTATTCATTCTCATGGTGTTTTAAGTGATATTAATCGTCAATCTGCAATCTGCATACTCTATGCAGTCCTCTACAAAAATATTAACATACAATATTTACATGATTAGGTTTGACCACATTTCAAAATATTTAAATAATTTTGTATCCTCCCTGTAGGAGTTTTTTGACCATGCCAAGAAACTTTGGGATGATGAAGGAGTGAAGGCATGTTATGAGAGGTCCAATGAGTACCAGCTCATCGACTGTGCACATTAGTAAGTGCCAATCTGCTTTCATGTGTTTCTACTGGATAACCTCTAGAACTGATTTAATATGGGCTGGAATATGTATACATTAATGTTAAAGCCTACAAGCAAAAATGAAACTATGGAAGAATGTTAGAGCAATGTTGAAGGTGAATTTGCAGAGTTATGGGAGTGTTTTCCACTAAAATTTAGTGCTGTAGAGTGTGGTAATAATCTTAGTTATTTTGGAGTTGTCATATCCTGTTCTAACCCAAGATGTGTGCAGTGATGGTGAATTATATTTCCTTGATGTTTTTACCTAATTTGTTTGTTCCTTTACTATTCATAACCAGTTCCCCTCACTGCAGCTTTCTCTCTCCTCTTTTGGAATTTTATTGCTCACATAACTGCATCTGATTATGACCGATGGATAGCACCAATTCTTTGGTAAAAGGGCTTGAAACATAAGTACTATAGGTTTCAATAGTATATTTGTATTTATGTTAAAGTAATGTTTTTCCCAAGCCTGGTTCCAACTCAGAGCATTTAGTGTTTTATAGTTAGCAATGTAATTTAACGTGTATACATACTAACATAGCCTGAAACTATGAAAACTATATAGTATGAAACTATAGAAAAGTTTGATGATTTCCCTCATGCTAATACACTTAGTTTAACGCCTCTCTTAATTACCAGGTTTAGTGCGCATGTGACAGGGCTGGTGTTTCTGCTATCAGTAGCTGGTAACTTCTATTCTAGGGTATGACTGTCTGCTGCTGAACACTTAAGACAGGGGTGCTGAACTCCATTCTTGATCAATAAATTGTGTAATTTATCCTTATTTATTATATGTTGAGCTTTATTCATTATCACCTGGATCAATAATGTGAAAATCACTAATTGCATTTTAATTGTAATTATGCACCATAAACACTGAAGCATTATGAAATGTATTGAACATGAATGAATCAACTTAAATCATAAGTAATTAGCCATAATTGGGAAACATGTTATTGCTACAGGTTCTACCTAGTACCAAGTGGTTTTTGGAGATTATTGCTTTAACATTAATATTTCAATGAACTATTGGTAGTAAGAGTTAAAAATGGCAAAAACAAGTTTGAAACAATAAAATGTATTTAAATACAAGAATGTTTTATTTTTCTTTATATCTAACCAAAAATAACAGATTACAATAAGTGAATTAGGCTGTTCTCATTGATGTAACTGAATTAACAAGTTAACAGAAATTAAATTCATTCTATTATTATGTGGTTAGAAGGATATATTTAACACTTCATATCCTACTATACTGAAAGAAAATTGAAAAATATTCTGCCTGTCAATCTGCAAATTAGAGAAAGAATTCAAAGTTTTCCAAATTTTAAAGCATATATTGCACAAGAAATACATTTGTCAAAGATATTGGATCAATCACTAACTGGCATAACGGTCCCTAAATCTTTTTTGAAAATGGTTTTCTAAGAGGATAGGAGTAACAAACAACCCTTTGTCTTCATTTTTGAGGCACCTTTATAGATGTTATGATCAGTAATAGCAGATTCTGCCATTTCTACAGTGAAAGTTATTTTAGCATGGTGTCAAATCAAATTTACTTTATTGTATTTTGAACTACAGCTTGAAATCTATAAACACTATATAATGTACTAGAACTGTGATGGGGAATTTTTTTTTACAACAAATTTAAAGGTCAGCTTCTGTGGAATTAGATTTATGTCAAAATAATTTAAACAAAAAAAAAAAGAAAATAAGATAACTAGCAAATCAAACAACGAAAAAGAACCACCCTAAAAACTTCAAACCTTAAAAACTTAGCAAATGTTATCAAATAAGGAATTGCCTTTTATTTACATTATCACATTTGTTTTGCTGATCAAGATTTGCTTTCACTTTCAGCTCTTATGGTTTTGTAGCTTTTTCATTTTCTGCACTGCCAGACTTTTCACTTACAATCCTGACACAAACCTCTGCATGTGAGCAGACATTATAGTGATGTACCAATATTGGCTAGTGAGGATTGAATGATAGCCCAAATCCTTAGAAACAGAATGTAGCACATCAGAGCTAATGCCAATAACTTGGCTATAGTACTTCTTAATGAGTATATGGAGAACGAATTTGTTTTATTCACAGGATACTTTAAGACTAAATTAGGAAATTCTGTTGCATACAATTATAAATATATGAACCTCAGAAATCCTCTGCTTGTCTCCTCTTGTTAATGACCTTGATTAGTTAGATAGTGTGCTCTAAATAATTTTTAATAGCCTGGAAAGTGCAAACACCATTATCTACAATTACAAGTCTGGACCTGTGTAGTCACTGCTGCTGTTTAAATATATGTCAGTTATTTGTGTTTCATTTGTTATGGGAAAAATAAATTGGTTTGCATTCTTTTTTCATTTCTAGTGTTTTATTTTTCATTTTTATTTTTCTAAATATGTGTTCCAGAAAATGACTCTGCTCAATTTTCAGATTTTTTTCCTCCATTTTTGTGTCTTGTAATGAAAACTATATTGTTAATGTGGAGGGGAACACACTACCTGTTTGTGATTGGTTAGTTCTCATTGCAAGAGGAAAGAATATGCAGATTTGCTCAATCCACTCCAAAATCAGCTTCTCATTTTGATTCAAGTGCTTAGCATATGCCCAGCATTCTCTACGCATGGATTTGTTTGCTTGTTTATAGCCCGGTGACATCTGATGTTCCTTTTTAACATTCCTAAATCCAGTTGTACTCTGTGAGCCAGTTGTACTCGGTGTTCCTGCTGTATTTGGTGATCCAGTTGTAGTCCGTGTTCCTGATGGTGAAACTGTCCCACTCTGCACAGAAGTGGTGAACCAGTGAACTACTGGCCACTCTTTCAGAGCCATATTGGATCTGTAGCTCATGCAAAGAATGTACTACTGTAGTACCTCTGTATGAAATAATGTACTACTGTAGTACCTCTCTACATGAAACCTAGGACTTTCCACTAAACAACCAATAACATCTTTGTACTCATTAAAGGCGAACATAGACCACTGAAATCACGCCATTAATTGGCCATCAGTCTCATATTAGAAACTCTGGATTTAGAGGATTTTTCCTCAATAGAAAAAAATGGATTTTAAAAATCACCTCTGTTGGTATGATTGTTTTATAATCTAATTTATTTTGCTCAGCCTATATTTTTCCCACTTTCCCACATTCCTCTCACAGAAATATATTTTTCCCACTTTCCCACATTCCTCTCACAGAAATGCTCAAGCTTATCCCCATCCTTATGACATACCCTTCCACTTTTATTAGGAAAATCTGAAAATAATTTTTTCCAAAATTCTAATTGTAAGCGGCAGAAATGAAGACTTATATTACAGCAAAGGAAAAAATAAATGGATTTGAAATCAATTTTTGTGTGTTGATCTGGTAAATGTTACATGGACTATAAAAGCTGAAAGTAAAGACATGTCAAACAACAAAGAGAAGGCAATTAACCGAAATTGTTAAATTTTACTCATGAGATGATAGTTTTTATAGTCTCTTTCAAAAGCAAAGAAATGAGCAAAGAAATAAAAATAAAATATGATAAAGTATAAATGAAATACATTTAGTGTAGGGAGCATAGGCCAGTATTAAGATAATGGCATAGGAGAGAAAGTGAAAGCAGGGGGAATGAGTGCTGGTGTAGGTTTGACTGTGGCTGTGTTGTTGTAGCTCTGCTTGCCCCATATAAAAACACCATGGAGCCTGAGCAAGTGCAGCTATTTATAGCAACAGCACTGCAGAGCACAAACTGTTGGACTGGGCCATGTGGGTGTTGGAATGGGATATAGTGGGGTGGGACACATGGGTGTTAGAGTGGACCATGTGGGCTTTGTCCTGGGCCACATGGTGTTGGAGTAAGATATGTGTTGATCAAACTGGGTTGATTAAGAACCAGAAATGATTTTTGTAACAGTTGTCATTTGAATGGGTTAAGTAGGGGTACTTATTTTCTTATAGAAAAGTTTGAATTAGGTCTAGCATGGATTACCTATAATTTATCTACCAAAGCTTTCAGCTTTTCCTGTTTTCAATGGCTATATACTAGTCGATATCAGAGATGGTCTGACTTTTCTTGACTGTAAGCATATGCAGAGAGCCCAGTGTTTGTTTCTGTATTTGTTGAGGTAGGAAATTATTTGTATTTGTGTTGATGTAGATCATCCATGTTGGAAAATGAGGCAAGGGATAGGGGACAGCAAGTGAGTGTTCAAAAATACATTGCTAACTCTGCTGGTATCTTGGCAACAATAGAGCTAACTAGCTGTAAGTTAAACCTTGCTGTATGCAAAAAGAAGAGCAACCTAACAGGCTATGCAAATATCTCAATCCCTGACAAAAGCAGATACAGTTCAAAACAATCACCTGAAAGGTAGACGTCTACACTGCCAACAATATAGTTACAGAGCAAACAAACACAAGCCTAATTTCCTCCTGCTGCATCTGTATCTTTGAAGTTGAAATAGTGTCACAGCAGCTTTACTAGAATAGCTATAAATAGTGCTCTATTTCTCCAGTGTAATATCTATAAATAGCACTCTATTTCTCCAGTGTGATATCTATAAATAGCGCTCTATTTCTCCAGTGTGATATTTATATGTAGTGCTGTATTTATCCAGTGTGATATCTATAAATAGTGCTCTATTTCTTTAGTGTGATATCTATAAATAGTGCTCTATTTCTTTAGTGTGATATCTGCAACTGTGTTACACATAAACTGTACACCGAGTACACTGTGTAGGTGAACTAACTTGGCTAGTAACTACGCTGTCAGATCTAATGTAGGCTTTCCTTCTCTTGGTCAAACAAAATCTGCTTCATGTATTGCAGGTGCAATAGAAGCAAAAGACAAGTAGCATCAGGTCAAAACAAAACAAAACAAAATTTTGCCAGTAGTTTAGCTGAGCGGTGTTGCTCCCCTCCACGCTCCTCCACGCTTCCTTGCATGTCAGTACAAGCAGGTGGAGCATGAATACCGCGCTCACAGTTATGAGGAACACCAGCTATTCAATAATATTTTTCTTTTAGAAAATAAATAATAAAAAATATATGCATGAAATAAATATTCTTTGCCGAATGCTGTCTTCAGATTTGGCTCTGCTCCTATTTGACAGCTCTCAAGAACTTGGTATGCCTCTCTCAGAGGATGGGGCACATTCCTTAAGTAGGTACAGTAATCATCTCCATGTGCATGTCACTTTCTACCATTAAGTTTAAGGTGGCACTGCAAGCTCATTTGTCTGAAATTCTGGAGCTTAGATTAGAACCAGACCAACGGAAGTGGAAAGTGGTTGCCCTGTCCACACACTCCCAGTGGCTTAGAGACAAATTGCCTGGGAAAAATGCTCTATACAGAAATCAAGAAAGAGATTTATAAAACATTGTCATCTTTTAAAGAACATTTCCATAAGTGCTATTTCTGAATGATGGATCTCAACCTTCCATATATTGTCCTTTTCATTTTTCCTTGTTTGCCCTTGCAGGCAACTAAGGCAACTTTACTATGTCAACTTTTTTTCTCAGTGTGTCATTTTCATTGGAAGACTAATGAAATTTCTGCTTCAGTTAATCGTACTTCAGAATGTTTGGGTGGTCGGGGGTTATATATATTTATTTTTTGTTTTGTTTAATAGGAACAAATAAATAAGGGTCCCTGTGATGCATTGTCCTAAATAATATTTTTAATCCAGTTTGTGGTTATGCAACCTCAGTAAGAGCTGTCACATTATTGTAGCATTCATACATGCTTTCACACTGCAGGTTCAGATCATTCTTTACATCTCAGTCTCACCACTGTGGGCAGGTAAATATGCTAGAACAACAGCTCTGTCTTGAGCCTTCTCAGCCTGATCCTCCACAAATTAGGAACTGTCAGTCAGCTTGCACAGAAAAAAAACACTCTTGCTTCTATTTCATTTTCCTCACATTCATGCTATTTACAGGTTGTTATTTCTACAAATGTGTGTATGAAGGTGTGTTTATGCTGATGACGTGTTACTTATAAACACATTTGAGAAGTGAAGGTGAAAAACTGTTTTAGATTCAGTTGTTTTTGACTATTGCTTTTGTGTTTTGTTTTCTCAAACCAGAGTACATTATATAGGCACATAGTTAATATGGTTAACTATGAACAGGTGATTTTAGAACAGTTAATTGTAGACTGGTCTGGGGCAGAGGGTGTAGCAGAGCACATCTCTGCTCCCCCAAACCTTTACTCTCTCATCTGTGTTTTCATTAAAAGCGTTGGTGTGCCTGAGCCTTATTTTCTGAATATACTTGTCTGGATTTTTGGAATGCTTACCCAGTCCCTGTTTCTAAGCTATAGTGAACAGATCTAAACAGGTTTTAAAAAAAACCCCCCCAAAAAAACACAAGAGTTTGAGTATTGTTTTATTTAGTATCTTATCTGTTTCAGAACTCCACTAACCATATTATAATGGATTTGTCTTTTGCTAATTGAAAAAATAAAAAAAGTCATCCTCTATATAGTATCATATTGAAACAGAGAACAAAGTAAATCACGTTGGAGCCTAACAGAAGCAGAAAAATAAATAAATAAGATCAACCCCCCCAAACAAAACATTTGATAACATGACAGATAAACCAAGAATTCACAGAATAGTATGTAGTCACATGACGGGTCCAAATTCCGTACTTGTAGTGTAATTACTATATATTTGTTTTATTTACTGGCTACTACTGATCAGCACTTTATATTTACTCACTTTATTCTTGACAACAACAGTTTAGTCCAATCCAATGAAACTCTGGAAGCTTTGTGTCTTTGAAAGATCTATTTATATTGTGATATATATTGTCTTTTGTATATGATGTACTTTGCATGCTGCTTAATCTGTCTGTGTTCAAGTCATTAAGGTGCTTTGTAAATAAATCATGAATTTTTTTTTATTGACAATAGTATCAGGTCAAAATGATCCCAATAGCAGTTAAAATCCCTATCGAGCATCCATAAGGGAGAGCTTGTCCAGTTGTCAAGCACATTTTATGCAGTCAGAATGCAACAGCTGTATGTAACACACGAAGAAGTAACTTTTTGTTCTTTGTTAATGTTTGACAATATTTTAAACAACAATATTTGATTTTCCAAATGTAGCCATTTTAGATATACATTTCTATTTTGTAACTTTGGGGTATATCAACCTTAATTCCAGTAACTTTGAAGCTCTAATTTCACTTTGCAATACATTAGTCAAGTTGAGTGTAACTAGGTAACTCTTAAAGTGAGTCATCACTGTTCTGCATTGTCTAATGATTCTGGACTAGGTGGTTACATAATGTTGTATGGAAATAACAGACCTGAAAAGAGTGCAGCTGGATAGCTCAGGCCATAGTGGTGGTGTAGTTAGGGTGTACACTACTATGTTATGGGTCAGACTTTATTGTTTATTTATGGTGTGTATATGTATGTGTTTAATTATGGTGTGCATTTCTATGCGTGAACTGTATTTTTGTTCCATTGTTTATTTCATTGTTTTCATTTGGTGGGCTTGTTTTCATCTTTTTTCCCCCAAAAGATTTTTTCAAAAAAGCTTAAACAAGTTCTAGATCACACCCACCCCTGTATTAACGATTAGACCACACACCCACCCCTGTATTAACGATTAGACCGCACACCCACCCCTGTATTAACGATTAGACCACACACACACACTCCTGTATTAACGATTAGACCACACACACACACTCCTATATCAACGATTAAACCACACCCACCCCTATATTAACGATTAGACCACACACCCACCCCTATATTAACGATTATACCACACACCCACCTCTGTATTAACGATTAGACCACACACCCACCTCTGTATTAACGATTAGACCACACACCCACCCTTGTATTAGCAATTAGACCACACATCCACCCCTGTATTAACGATTAGACCACACACACACTCCTATATTAACGATTAGACCACACACCCACCCCTGTATTAACGATTAGACCACACACCCACCTCTCTATTAACGATTTTCCATATTTATGTCTTTACAGCTTTCTTGACAGAATTGATGCAGTAAGACAGAGTGATTATACACCAACAGATCAGGTAGTCTCTCTCACTCTCTCTCTCTCTCTCTCTCTCTCTCTCTTATATATATAATGTGTGTGTATGCATGTGTGTGTATATATTCTTCTCCATGTTTCTTGCAGTTTTCTTTTTTTTCTTTATCAAAAATAAAATATGTATAGAAATATGTATATTTTAAAATATTATATTTATTTTTATTTAGGACTTACTACGCTGCAGAGTTTTAACATCAGGGATTTTTGAAACACGGTTTCAAGTAGACAAAGTCAACTTTCAGTAAGTGCATTTACTGACACTTTACAGAGATAATTATCCGGTTCAAGTTTGCTTTAAAAAATCGTTTACTCGCAAGATACAGTTTGATATGCAGTTCCTGAAGATTCCTGAAAACATAAGGAATATATTGATTTATTTTGCATAATGTGTAATATAGAGCTTTTGAAAAGTTTGCAGTATGATGTGTTCATTAGAAGTTTGCGGTATGAAGTGTTCCAGTAGAAGTTTGCAGTATATGATGTGTTCAGAGGTTTGCAGTACGATTCAGTCTGTTCCAGTCTATTCCAACAGAAGTATCCAGTCTGTTGTTGCAGAGCAAATTGTCTTTCTGAACATAAGTTCTCTTTCTTCTCTCTTAGTATGTTTGATGTGGGAGGTCAACGAGACGAGAGGAGAAAGTGGATTCAGTGCTTTAATGGTATGTATTTGATATTTGTATGAAGTGTGTGTGCGTGTGTGCATTTGCAAGCGCACGCGTACCCTGTGTATGTTGCAATGAAACTGCATTAACATTTTTTTTACATTTGTATGAAGATGTGCTCTACTGTGAACTTTGTGTCTCCCCTTCTAGACGTCACTGCAATCATTTTTGTGGTTGCAAGTAGCAGCTATAATATGGTCATTAGAGAAGACAACAACACAAACAGGTTACGGGAAGCACTTGACCTTTTTCGCAGTATCTGGAACAACAGGTAAACCTCAAACACATGTTCTAAACTTTTCTCTAGGAATAATATAGCACATACAATCACCACAGTGGATTAGAAGTGTAATTCCCAACTCTGTGTACTCAGGAATGGAATGCTTAACAGCTGTGTTAAAGATTATTGGATGGTAAAAAAAAATTATTAATATTAAAATACACAAATCAGCCATACCATTAAAACAATGGGCAAAATGTGATAGCTGGATGACTCGCTCAGAGCATTTCCAAAAAAGCAGGAATTTTGTGGTATCCTGGGTATGCAGTCCAAGAAAGAACAACCAGTTAACTGGTGACATGGCCATAGATGCCTAATGTTCATTGATGCTCATGGGGAGTGAAGGCTGGGCTGATCCCACAGAGGAGCTACAAATGACTGAAAAAGTTAATGCTGGCTATGCTAGAAGGGTGCCAGAAGGCACAGTCCAAAAGTCACAAATTCCTGTGTAGCCATAAACTAGTCAGAGTACCCATGCTGACACTTGCCCACTGCCAAAAGTGCCTACTGTGGGTACAGGAGCTTCAGAACACTTCAGTGGGTGAAGGTGGCATGGACTGATGAAGCACATTTGTTGTGATTGGCCTGGTGTGCATGTGCATATGGCACCAGGATGCACTACCTAGCCCATTTGTAGCAGTGTAGTAATTCCTTAATGACAATGGCTTATTTCAGCAGGATAATGCTCCCTTCCATGCTGCAGAAATGGTTCAGGAATGGTTTGAGGAACATGACAAAGAGTTCAGTGTGTTTACTTGTATTCCAAATTCCTCCAAACTTTTGATCTCAGTCCAAAATCTCAATCCATTCAAGCATCTGTTGGTTTTGTTGGAAATACAAGTACATGGAGACCACCCCTTGCAACATAAAGGATCTGCTATTGTACTGGTGTCAAATACTACAGAACACCTGCAGAGGCCTTGTGGGCTTCATGCCTCAATGGCTCAGAGCTGTTTTGGTGTCACAAGGGGGACCTACACAATATTAGGCAGGTAGTTTTAAAGTTATGGCTGATTGGTGTAGTTGTCTTATTTATCTTGTGGTTAAGGCATAATCTGGTGGATGAGAACATATGAAAACTGAATCATTTTACAACTTTCACACCTACTTTGTGCATATATTTATTGTGGTAAGTACTACTCCTTATTTGAGAGGACATAAACAACTTGCAGTGCAGTGTAAATCTGATATCTTTTTACATGCATGGATAAATATAGGGAAGTTACACAAAGAACTTAATAAAGTGAATCCAACATTTGTAAACGCCATACCTCATAGTACCAAAAAGTCTGGAGAATATTGTGAATTAGTCCTGGAAACTATTTTAAAACATTTCCTTCTGACTGGGTCCCTGTCTTTTCTTTTTCTTTTTTCAGATGGTTACGGACTATCTCTGTTATATTATTTCTCAACAAACAAGACATGCTGGCTGAGAAAGTATTAGCTGGGAAATCCAAAATTGAAGACTATTTCCCAGAATATGCTCGCTACACAATACCAAATGAAGGTATTTTGGAGACAGGCCTCACAAAGGTCTTCTCATTTCCATTAAAATGTAATGTATACTAATAATATATACTAATAATACTTAAATGTAATGTATACTAATAATACTTGAACTGACAACCATTTGTTTATTCATTTAAGTTCAATTGTAAATCTTTTGCGCTTAAACTCAGGACTCAGAATTCTGTTTTTTCATATTCAGCTAAAATGACTAAACTTGATGTGACCATGATTAGTTGTAATAGAAGTTACTCCACTTTTTAGACTGTTAGGGTTAGTGCTTTTATTATTCCTTTATGTGTTCTTTTTCATCCCTTGCTTTTTAATCTATAGACTCAGGTTGGCCTGACAAACACTGTAAATGTAAAATGGATTTTAAAAACGTTTTTATTTGACTGTGTTATTTGACTGTTTTCTTTCGTACTAACTTTCTTAGGCAACTTGTCTTTCTGTCCCATTTAAATGAAGTTAAATGATTTATCTTTCAGCAACTCCAGAACCAGGAGAAGACCCTAGAGTGACGAGAGCCAAGTATTTCATTCGTGATGAATTCCTGGTAGTTTTTTTTTTTTTTATTTAAAATGTATTTTCTAACCACAACAGTTGACCACTTGATTCTCCGATCAGTGTTTTAACACTCTTCAAAGTGCATCTCTTTTTTCCTGTCAACTTCTCAGCCTTTATACCATCCAATTGAACTTTTATGAATATTTTAGTATTTTATTCTTAAATACAAAATCAGTAACACGTGCATTTTCATTGTTAATTTCTTAGTATTTTTAAAGAATGGTCTATTCTCTGCTTTTTGATTCCATCTTTCTGTGTAACAGAGGATCAGCACAGCAAGTGGAGATGGACGTCATTACTGTTACCCTCATTTCACATGTGCTGTTGACACAGAGAATATTCGCCGGGTCTTTAATGACTGTCGGGACATCATCCAGAGAATGCACCTGCGACAGTATGAACTCTTGTGATCTGCCAGAGTGCTTTTTACAAACCTATCTCCAAACTCGTGCTCCTTTCTAGTCAACTCCCAAACAAGGCCAAAACCATGGACTATATACACTACTGATGTTTTACAGACTATCTACTTATTTTTGTCTTCTTTTTTTTTCTTTCAACATTTGTTGATAGGAGTTGGAGGCCAAGTTTCTTTTTTTGCCATTTCACTAAAAGCCTTTGGCTACCTCCTTATGTTTTATTTAACATGAATAGATAAATATACAGAAACTGTGTGTGTGTGTGTGTGTGTGTGTGTGTGTGTGTATGTATGTATGTGTGTGTGTGTGTGCGCGCGTGTGTGTGTGCGCTTGCTTGTATACATGGTCTGGCCTCTGCCAATTTATTGAGATTGCATCACCTTATGACCTCCAGACCCCCTGACTTCTTGACCTTTTGGGCTCTCTGCTGCTCTTTTTCTTTGAACACTGAAGAGTGCCCATAGATTGAGAGGCAAGGGTGAACACTGGGAAAAGGAGAACTTAAAACAGAGTGGAGTAATGCACTTTTGCATCAGGTTTTATTGACTATATTTATTTTCAAAGATAGACACACTCAATGTAGCATTGTAATGTTTGACTCAATGTCCTGCTTTAAGATGTGGTATTTGTTGGAGTTAGACTGGGGCTACAGAGCATTCTTACAGGTTAAGGGAGCCTCCAGGAGTTCCATAAAAGTCTTAGTTCACTTCACTAAGAAGGTTAACCCAACCACTTTGATCTGTCCACATATTTTGTTTAGATCATATATGACTTTGGGCGAAAATAATAAATTTGAAAAAATGCCATTTCTTATTTTAGTTTCTTAACTTGTACAGGCTGTGCAAGGTTACATTTCTCCTGTACAGATTATAAAGTTATATTATTATTTTGTACAACTTTATGGAAAGAGAGTAAAAATATCTACTTGTAGATCTTTGTGCCTTCACTATGGCTGTACCTGTAAATGAAGCTGAGATGTATCTGACCGCACTGTACAGCTTGATGTCACCCTGTCGGCAGGGACTGTAGATGGGAACCTACTCTGCAGATGGGAACCTACTCTGTAAATTTTAGTTTCTTTTTTGTCTTTTGTTTATACAAAGGAAAAAACTGTTTAGTTTAAAAATGTTTTAAAAAAAAAAAAAAAGAAAAAAAAAAGAAAAATCTGTATACATTATGCAAATTGACCCCATTATTACTACACAAAGAAGCACCATGGCTTTGGTTTGATTTTTATTTCCTTTTATTTCATGCTTTAAACAATGGATATCAGTTAATGTGTTCAAAAACAAACAAAAAATAGAAAAAAAAATTCATGGTGTTTTTCATAAGGACCTTTTCGATATGAAGAATGTCTGCAATATGTGAGCGTGTGCGCGCGCATGCATATGTGAGCAAGTGAGATGTTGAACCAGATGCATGTGTAGTGTGTATGCAAGAGTGCGTCGTGTGCACTTTTATAAATGTGGTACATGTAAATTTATAGGTCTATATAAATATATATGTACAATTATACATGTTTAATTATGTGTGTCTAGGTGTATACATACCTTTCTATGTATACAGTGAAGATGTGTACCTACACACATAGATAAGCATGTCTGGAGTGAGATGAATAAATGAGAGTGTGCAATACTAAAAGCAGTTGTGTTGTACCACCATTTTCACGATTAGACGAAAGAGATATTACAATCAGGTCATTAAAGTGAGAATGAAGCCTTTTATAGATCAGCAGTAGACTTATAACCATGGAACAAAAAGATGGAACAGTCCTGTATTATGGAAAAGTGTTAGGTAATTAGACTGCAGAAGAGCAATTGTAACATAAAAAGCCATTACATATCATTCAAAGTCAAATCTGTAGCCACAGATAAAGTACCAATGACTGCCAGACTAAGAAAATATATTCCAACCCTAGTCCTAGTAATGAACATGCAATGTTAAGAAACTGAAATATGAAATATTTGTGAGACAAAAGGCAAAGGAATATCAAGTGACACCCAGTGAGAATATATGAAATAGAAAATGAACATTGTATTTTCCTGTTTAGTTTTATAAATAAAACAAGATTTAACCTGTGCCCTAAACAATTTAATTTCGTTATACTGTTGTGTGGAAACAACATATGGTACAGACAATAATTCATTTATGTGGATACACACACACACACACACACATATATATATACGGACAGCTCTATAGCATATAATGTTTTGAGGAGGCAGCATGAAAATTTAATGTTATTTAGACTGTTACGATCTTTATAGATCATTATTTTAATCCATGCCACCTTACTGCATTAGGATAGACAAATGAATTTATAATATTCATTATGCAACATCGGTTTAGGCTTTTCTTTCAGCCTATCACTGTTTTAATCCACTTTTGGAAGAAATATACTAAAATATATGTTATATATACTATATATATTTTAGTATATTTCTAAAATATGTGTTATATATATATATATACAGTGCATCCGGAAAGTATTCACAGCGCTTCACTTTTTCCACATTTTGTTACGTTACAGCC
>JAOXYF010000008.1:17230630-17250492 GCA_028565775.1 Sternarchorhynchus goeldii
TGCACTGTTACATGTTCTTAAGTACAGTGCACTGTTACATGTTCTTAAGTACATAAGTGCACTGTTACATGTTCTTAAGTACAGTGCACTGTTACATGTTCTTAAGTACATAAGTGCACTGTTACATGTTCTTACATACATAAGCATTACACTTAATTTCCATACACAACTAAATGTATACAGTTCAAAGCACAGCTTATTTTGTCTAAATAATTTCAGCAATATTTTCCAGAAACCTGAATTTATTTTTTTAAATTATAGAAATATCAGTCTCACTGCAAAACTCATAAACATAGGCACAGTGCTTATAAAGCTAGTGAAAGACAAGTGTAAATGGCAATTAACTGAGTGTCAACATTAAGCATGAATCTTCCCAGTTACATTATTCAAGCTCTGTTCAAAATAATTAGGCCAAAAGCTTTACAGTTGTCATAGTGACTGCAATCCATCCTCAAACATTATGATAGTTTCTGAATTCATTCAAATATATTTCATTTTTGATGTTTCTAAGAATTTTATATGAATTAATATTTGTTCAATGTGAATCAACTGATTTCCTTTTTTAAATACAGGTTGTTCCATTTACTGTTTCATGACACAAAGCCTATGGGGTTTTTCAAACAGCACATAAGTGAATGATCACTGCTAGATAGAACTGACTTCTATAAGCATTTGCTGCTTATTGCAACATAAACTTCACTTGTACGCAAGTATTTCAATGCTGATAGATTCCAAAGTCCAAGTCAGTCATTTTTTTTTTTTTCTTGTGAGAATAAGTATATCGTTTATATTCCCTGACAGAATGGTAAATTATCCAGTTCTCACTCAATTAGTTGTCAGATCTTTCAGAATATTTTTTGAATATTTTTAGAAAATATTCAACCCCCCTGGAATGATCTATCCTCAAAATTGAAATGTCTCTATAGATAAATGTTCCCTTTTAATACAAAATAGGTGCTCTATTGATAACATAATTTTGTGTTTCTCTGTTGATTCTTTTTGATTACTGCTTTTCGTTTGGATTTTTCTTGATGATATGAAAATTAAGTGATTGTCCAATTGGTGCATAGCTGAATGTGTTTGCAGAGACTTGAGTTTTAAAGCTCTGCTGGCCATCTACTGTTCCTCTTTGGACTTCTGAACAGTACCGCGGCTTTGCTTCCATCTTTCTGTGCCTCCTAGATGGTCCAGTAGTAGATGCAGACTGACTGCATGACACCCCACTGACATATATGGGTGCAGTATTTTCTCCCTTTGTATTAATGTTGCTTACTGTAGAGGTGTCAGTAAACACATTTGAGAAGTGCTCTTTAAAACGACTGAAAAAGCCAGAGTGTGATCTCAGGGTTCCCACAGGACGTCCCAAAGTTAGCAGGATTGGCTGCCCTACAGTTGTTTCATTAATCTCTCTCTGTAGAACAGCAATTTCACTAGGTTTCTCTGCATGCATCTGTGAGTCTCCTGGGCAACCGAATGTCTCACCCTCTTTGGGGATGTAATCTTGCAGATCTTCAAGGGTGAGCACCTTATTGTCCTCAGCCAAGCTATTGTTGTCTTGAGCACCAAGTTGACCATTTTCCTCATACTCTGAAATAATTATCGTTGCATCATCATCATCATCATCTGTGTCTGTTTCCACCAAGACATATGGCTGTTCAGAACCAGAATACACTGCTGAAATGCCATCTGTATTTTCAGACTCATTCGCTGTAATTTTGTCCTCACTAGTCCAAGAGTCCACACTGTTCACTGACATTTGCATTGCCTCTATTAATTTGTTGTTTGAGTTGTTCACATTTGGGTTGTCTAGTGGTGGTCGTTTGCTGGGGGAAGCACCTCGTCTTCTGGGCAACTTTGGTGATTTATTCACTTTGTACTCAATAATCTCCTCCACTTCCACCCATTTGGGATTCCTGGCTGTGGCTCCTTCAGGCTCTGTTACATACACAGTTGGTACAGCCTTTCTAGGCATTGTCCTCCTATGTCGTGGGGGATCAGGAGTGGAAGCCTCTGAGCGATAGACTCCCATAGAGGAAGGTCGGGGAGACATGTGCCGCTTCATGCGAGTGTTCTTCACTACAGTGGTGATGGTTTCCTCTCTGCATCGGAAAACCAGAGTACTTGTGAGTCTTTTACAAAATTGAGGCATCACCAGGATCCCAAAACTGTCAACTGCTTAAATTCACTTCAGTGAAACTTGTTAAAATTCTAAAAAACATTTGTTAAATGAAAAAAGGAAAGAACTAACTTTAAAACAACTGAAATATAACAGATTTTCCATTTTCTTTTTGGCCCATTTCTAGAAAGGTTATACAGACCCATGTGTATATTTTGTAGTAGGGTTTCAATAAGAAGGTAATATTTATTCTAAATGGTATATGTACATGAAGTAAAGTTAAAGTTAGCCATTAAAGCTAGATACCATTGCATTGTCATCCACAAGTTTTTAATTGAGAGACAAAACATCTGTGAGGCTTGAATAAAATTGCCTATAAATAGAATAATTAAATGGAATAAGAGCCTATTTGACTAATTTAATACTTAGGTTTTGGTTTCCTTAGATGATTACTTACATGATTATGGTTTTCTTTGGTACTTTAGTCTCTTGCTCTGTTACTAAAAATAACATATGAAATGAATGAACATGAAATGAATGAATAAGAAAACATTAATTTTCACATTTTATGCAGTTTTCATAAACTGATATAATGAAGGAATAAATAAAAGTTTATTCCATCATGTTATGTAATATACTAACAACACAGCTGGTTTTACAGAATCATATATTGTTATATGTTGAAATGTACTTCCAAAAGTTTATAACAAACTATCTAGAAATCAGCAGTTTAAAACATAAATAAATAATGCATTTTAACAAACTTCAACTATAAAAAATGACTAAGTTGCTTCACATGGCTGAATCCAAGCCTCCCTACCTTCAATAGTGATAGCCTGCTCTCCTCTGTGATCTCCTGCCATTGCCACTGTAGGAAGGACCAGATCTGCCTCACATTTGGCACTGCCCAGACGATTAGACAGCTGCAAATAAATCATGTTTTTGCAAGCAGTTGAGAAGACATTTTCAATTAAACACACTATTTCACTGGTATATTTACAGTATATTCATCAGTTTTTTTTAACTGGTCAAATGAATTTATGGCAAGTCATTCATAAGGAGGTCTTGTTAGTACTTTACCTCACATTCATAATGGCCCAAGTCTCTCTCTCCAGGGTTTTTAATAACCATAACAACTACCCCACTGCGTGCTTCACTGTACGTCTGATACTTTTCTTGGTCTGTTAACAATTTTCCCTCCTTAAACCACCTGATCAAAAGTTTCAAAAAGTAAAAATTTATTTTAGGACAACCAGTCGTTATCTTCAAAACAGAAACTATCAGTTTGGAAGGATAAATATAATTTAATTAATACCTTATTTTGGGGATGGGAGCACTTTGTATTGTGCAAGTAAACTGAGCATCTTCTCCTGCAATAAACATAGCGTTCCTTAACTTATTCACAAAGCGTGGTGGCACTGCAAACACAGAAGAAAAAACACAATTATGCAATTTGCTTTTATGTGGACTTTACTATGAATTTAATGTTATCTCCTAGAGACCTATGACTTAACAGTTTCATTTCAACCCTAAACCACCACTCTAAGACTGCTCATTTATTGTAACAGAAATAAATTATAAAAACAATAAATAATAAATAAATACAAAACATTGAAGCTAAAGCCTGGAAGTGAAGTTTGTTCAGCCCTGTGACCCACCCTGTACAGTGATCTTTCCTAGGGAACTGGTGTTCCCAGCAGGACTGGATGCAAAGCACATGTACTGGCCCGAGTCCTCAGCACTCATGTTATCCAGAATGAGTGTGCAGGAACCATCTGGGTCCTCAATTATGATGTGGTGAGGGTCCACCTCCACTAACCGGCCATCTATTCAACCAAAATTATGGTTAGTATCTAAGGTAATTCAGCAATTTGTCTAACATAGGAGACTTATTTAAAAAATCAGTTTGGGGACCTACATTTTTATACAGATTTTTCAAACATGATGTTAATATCTTGCAGTTTTGTATGAACAATCAAAACTATTTTAAATATAATACAGCATGAGAACAAGAAGTAAATTATGCGTTAGTGAACCAACCTACACTTTTTTGCACAGTACTGCCTACTTAAGATGTGTAATGTGTAGTAATTCTGTAGCAGATTAAAAATGGAATGAGTAACAAAACAATGGAAATATTGCATGAATGTTTTCTATTACATTTGTTGAAGTAGACATATGTAGTAGAATGTAATGTGTTTGGTCAAACTGGAGGTAAATTTAATTTGAATGCAACATGTTCTGGTCTAAGCAAAAAGATTATATGCATATGTGCCTGCATGCCCCTTTTGATTATATTTTGGAGGGTGTTGTAATGCAGGTCTGTTAACAAAACCACAGGAAAATGTGACCAATTAGATTTATGATATTCACTAAAGGGGCTCCTCCATACTGTGTAACCTCTTTTCATCATCCTAAAAAGGAACTATGCATTCTTTTTATACAACAACAAAAAAAAACTTTGTATGCACATGCTAGTTTAGCTAGCTAAAAGCTTTTCAATAAGAAAAATAGGAAATTGTGCTCTTTCATACTTTTGGCATTTGTAGTTGCATTTGTGGGTTGTATTGCTGATGTGGACTGTATTTTGAAATTAATTAATTAATTTAAAGTCAAGCCTGAGTTTATGTGGTAATGTGTGTGAGTAGGGGGGCATAAGTGTGAACTGCACAACATTCCACATTTATAATAAAAAAGCTTCTAAATAACAATTTTTATTCTTTATTCTTACCTTTGAACCATGTCACAAGTGGTTTAGGAGATCCTGTAACTTTGCAGGCTAGTTTAACCGTCTGTCCCAACTCTGCTGTGCAATCAGTCAACACTGCCTCAAAATCTGGAGGACCTGATTTATAAATACACACACACACACTATACTGTATAAACTTGTCTACAATAATTTAAAAAACACTATCTAGGCAATCATAGTTTTAAAAATGAATTGACAACCTACATTTTTATTTATCAAATGAAATCAAATTTGATTTGAAATCAAATCAAATTTGATTTGATTAGTGAAAATACATATATCCTTAAAGCTAAATATAACTTTAGCTTTACTGTAAAGACAAAAGCTTAAAAAAGCCAAGGTTTGTAGGCTGCAGGGAGTGGAGTTCCAGAGTTCTAGAAGGGTTCTTCCAATATTTTAGAAGTGGAATTGGAGCTGTAATCCAGAACTTGTATCTCCAATGGAGCTACAGATACTTCAGTGGTTGGTGGCTATATTGGTGTACTATCTTAGCTTCTATTTTTGTTGCAGTTCAGTTTGGCAATCTTGGAAGGTGTTCGGTGACAACAGTTGAGCCTGTTCCCTGGGCTGATTTTTAGTGATATTGTGACCATTACTGAGATTCCAGGTTCCCTCTTGAGTCTTGGTCCTCCCAAGATTTCTTTGTTAAATCCCACTCAGGACGTTTTTCCTTGCCGCATGTCTTGTAGCATGTCTAGTTCATTAGGGATCTGAACCAGATATTTGTAAAGCTGCTTGATACAACAATGTCTTGTAACGTGTAGTGCCATCAGCTCCCACCAGAACACATATCCTGACTCTGTACACATCATAGCCAGAGATTTGTACTTTTTTAACTTAAATTTCCAGTTATGCAGTTACACTCTGGGCAAAATCTAGTTAAACATTAACAATCACCTCTAATGATATGATCACCTACTGATACAATAACATCTAATGATACGATCATCTAATGATACAATCACCTAATGATATGATAATTTAATGATATGCCCACCTAATGATATGATCATCTGTAATGATACACTTAACCTCAGCATATGCTTAACCCAACAAATGTAGAAAAGTCCACCATCCATCAAAACAGTGAAAATGTGGTCAGATGGTGCCCCGATCCATCTCAGAGACTGTTTTGAAAGAACAAACTGGGACATTTTTGAGGACAAGTATTTGGAGGTATTTACACTTCAACTGTACACTGCTACATTAAATACTGTGTGGACATCACCACTATCAACATACAGGGACACCCCAACCAGAAACCCTGTATAACTAAGGAGATCTTAACACTCCTTGAAGCTCGCAATGATTTAGGTTCAAGGATCAAGCTCTCTTATAGCAAGGCAAGAGCCAAGCTTAAAAGAGCCATCAAAGTTGCGCAAAATAAATGGAATACTGAGAACAACTTCATACACAAAGACCCACAATGGCTATGGCAAGGTATTCAACACCTCACCAACCACAAAACTGGAAATCACACAACTGCTGATGCTAATGCCCTGCTGGCAGAAGAAGTTAATTGCTTGTTTGCCTGCTTTGAGACATTATAATAGCACAGGACACAAAGACACTCATAATACCCACACTTGCCTCCAGCAACCACACATTCGTGATCCAGGAGCACAAGGTGTGAGATGTGTACTGTAAACACCAGGAAGGCAGCATGGCCAGATGGCCTCACAGGAAAGGTCCGTCTTTTGACTGGTCTTCACAAAAATCTTGTCCCTGTCCAGAGCCGTCAACCTCCCAGCCACTTTTGGCTCACACCGATTCGCTTAAAGCTCAAACAGGTCTACAAACAAGACCCTACACACTGTACTACTCCATATAGAGCAGCACAGCAACATGTGGTCCTGCTGGAGTCACCAGACCAGGACCTCCAGCTCTCACTGGGCCAGTTCGCAACTGAGTATGAAGCTGTTTGGATGAGAATCAGCACATCTGAGACCTTGATACTCAGATGGAAAAGGGTAGAATATTATCTCTGCATCGGGAATGAATTCCTGCTTGAGTAGAGGAACTCAAATATCTTAGGATTTTCTTGACAAGCAAGGGAAGGATGGAGCGAGAGGTTGACAGGCAGATTGGTGAAGCATCTGCAGTGCTGTGCAGTGCTGGTGAAGTAGGAGCTGAGCCAAAAGGCAAAGCTTCAGTTTATCAGTTTATCTGTGTTCTAAACCTCACCTATGGTCATGAGCTCTGGGTAGTGACCAAAAGAACGAGATTGCGGATACAAGTGGCTGAAATTAGCTTTTTTCACAAAATGGCTGGACTGCCCCTTAGAGATAGGGTGATGAGTTCAGCAATCCAGAGAAAGATTGGAGTAGAGCCGCTGCTCCTCCATGTTGAGAGGAGCTGTCTGAGATGGTTCAGGCATCTGTTCCAGATAATCCCTGGACACTTTACTAGAAAGGTGTTCCAGGCATGTCCAATATGGAGGAGACTCCATATTGGACATGCCTGGACACATCTCTCGACTGTCCTGGGAATGCCTCGGTATCCTGCTGGAAGTGCTGGAAGAGGTGGCACGGGAGAGGGATGTCTGGGCCTCTTTGCTTAGGCTGCTGCCTAAGATTTATTTGTCATTATACATATACATGTGTACAGTACAATGAAATGTTTTCTTTACATATCCGTGTTTCTTTGTCAGTTAGGGTCAGAGCGTTAGGTCAGCCATTGTACGGTGCCAGAGCTGAAAGAGTTAAGGGCCTTGCTCAAGGGCCCAACAGTACAGTATTATTGTAAAGTATTTCCCCATAAGCACCATAACCTTTTTTTAACTGGAGAGTGTTTCCACAAGGCTAAAATGATTAGAACATAGGCAATATCTCTTTAACATATTGCTAACTGACATTAATTCAGTAAATAAATAATCACATGTGCTGTGCTATGCTCTGTCACTAGTACAAGCAAGACTAGCACGATAGTTAAACCTAACAATTAAAGAATTAAACCTAACATATTTAGCCGAGTAGTAGCCATAGATACATTTATGGTATTAAAATCCATAAATATCAGCTCTGGCTGCTAGATAGAATGCGATGTGGAGCTTTTTAGAATACCATTCTTACATAATTTTATCAAAATTAATTCATTTTTTAAAAACAAAAGGTACTAGTCATAGGAACAGGCCACTTACTCCATGCCAGCATACTGTAGCGCTGCTGGAGGTTACGGAGGTCTCGAAGCCAGGAGTTTTTTATGATGACAGTGCGGGCTTGCAACGTGTACTTCCTGACAGAGTCCTCGCGCTCATGCCAAATCTCAAAGGCCCTTTCATCCCCCTCCACAGTTTCATTCACATCAATATTTGTGAGCTACAGAACAGACATTTTAAAAAAGAGGAACAAACACTGAAAAACAGATTAATATGGAACAAACATCAAAGAATGGGCATGTTGTTAGAGAAAATCTCTTGGTAATTTGTTAAAACTAAGTAGAATTTAATTCATTCTCTAGTTCTGTAGTACAATACTTCAGTTAAATTATTAGAATGCTTTAAGGTATTTTGTGATACATTATTGATCATTCCTGCTTTATAGGCAATATAGTGATATTATTATAAACATTCAGAATATTCTACAAAGAACATAATTTAGCAAGACTAAACATGTCTTGAGCAGCATAAATACAATATTTATTTAAACCCAACATTTTATTGCTAAATCAGTGAAAATATACTTACATTCAGCAATAAAAAAATCATTTGCTGCTACAACATGCTAGCAAACTAATGTAATCAAAAAAATCTTAGTGATACCATCCATCCATCTTTCCATCCATCCATCCATCCATCCATCCAACAATTAAGTCCTAGAACACTGACTTATTTTCAATTAAGTGAATATCTACTGGGGTCAGTCAAGCTCAGTACACTAATTCACAGTAACTTTTTTACCTTCATCATGTTCTTGAATATGTATGCTTGGGTGTCTGTGTTTGTGTCTCTTTTCTGTTTGCAGATGATGACGTAGTTTTTGAAGAGGAAGACATGGCGACGATGTCCTCTAGAGGAAGTTCGGATTCCTGGGGCACCCTCCCAAACGATAAAGGGACCCTACCAAAAATAATGCAAAACACAAAAACATCACAAACAAATTGCTATGTTTTACTGTTTGACTTTCAAACATTGTGTAAAAAATCCAACACTGCATTGTGGAAAAACAATGTGCAAAAATATTGTGTCAAAAATGTGTAATGGTATATTTCTTAGGTAGGTGTTTTTTTTATAATAAATATATTATATTATATTCTTTTGTTATGGATATAATCTGATAATACAATTAAAATATACAAATAACATCATTGTTAGTTTGTAGGACAACTGCGAGAATTCTTTTGGGTAAAATCACCTTAAATCCTCGGCTATCTAGACACCCATCTCTCAAAAATCTTTCTGCACCTCTCTGCAGTATACTCATCCAGAAATAAAATGTTCTACTCTATTGTTCTGGTGTAGTTTTTACTTTTCTTTCCAATTTAATTACTATTCCTCAAATTCAGGTGCCATTGTCTTTGTCAAAACGCTTTGCAAGGCTAACACTTTTTGATGAAAAAGTGAGAGTAATGATACATTTTGGTCTTCTTCCTCAAAAATATGTTTGCAAAATTTCACCACAAAATATTCTAATAATAAGCAGAGCACATCTGGTGTAAGACAGTATATGTAACGGTACCCATACATATACCGTTCACTGTGACTCTGTGAGTGATCAGAGTTACTCAGAATGTCCACCAGTGGGCGATACTGGCCCATATTAGAAACATGAAACATGAAACACATCTAGGGATTCCTAATCTGATGTAGACTGAGCACTGGATAAATATTGCATATGCCTAGACTAAGCACACCACCTATAAATCTATAATGTATTTAATTCATACATTAGTGACTCATATAGTTATGGGAACACACAAACTAGTGTATTACTAGTATTACTCTTATGCTCTTCAGTCTCACAGGTGCTCAAATATGATTACAGTTGTTCCCATACTATCTTTCTAGCACTAAAGCAGGTGAGTGAGCCTCTCTAGCAGAGGAAACGTCTTTACTAAAGTGTCTTAAACAATGTTCATCACACAGTGTGATACACAATCACCCACCTTGTTTTACCTTCTCTCCTCCTTACGGAAAGCACATGGCAGTAATCTGATGTATGCCATGATTAGTTTGGGATTAAAAGCTTATTTATGATCAACAAACATGTTTAAGTGTGTGTCTATGCGTATGTGTGAATGCTTGCAAGTGTACGTGCATGTATGTGTGTGTGTGTGTGTGTGTGTGTATGTGCGTGCTTGTTTTGTGTACCTGTCTGATGGGTTCTCCCAGAGCCTCCAAATTGGCAGGGTAGTTCTCAATGAGGGAGACATGATGGGTGTTTTCAGATCGTGTGGGAAGTGAAGAAACCATGCTGTAAGCCTCTTCTAGAAGACAACAGTTTTGTCCATTCCTTGCCTTATTTCTAATTAGTTCCTGCAGAATGTAAGAAAGAACAGTAAAAAGAATAGAACAAAGGTTTCTGATCGTTAAAATAAAAAACAAAAAGGCAATTAATGTATATTAGGTAACTTTAGAAAGTTGTTTAATTGAGATCACACATAATATTTCAAAAGCATTTATACCTAATGTAATATTGTTGATACATCTAAAATTTTAACTGTATAAAAAGCATGTTAATAAAAGTAAAAATCACTGTGATAATGAGAGCTACCTTTAGGAGGTCTTTGTATTTCTGGATTCTGTCCAGTGGACTCTGTAGATAACAACTGACACTCAGCACAGGACCTTCTGAAGGGTCGACACTTGCCAACTCTGAATCAGCATAATCCTAGTTTACAGGAATTAAAGGGATTAGTTTCTTCTTGCTTTAGTCAGTGTTGCTCATATTACAACAACCGTCAGGTAATTTAGGTAATAATGAAATGTTTGTAATAGTGAAGATAGACATGATACACATTTTCCTCTGAATTCAGACTGAATTCATGATTTCAACATTCACTACTATATTTATGTTCTTTGTATTTAAGAATTTGCACTTCAAAAAAGTATATTTCTGCATGTTTAACTTCACTGCACTACATATCACTCCACTACTCTACTACAAATATCTTGTACTGCACGTATTGACACTTGGTACTGTACAGAAAACTGTATTTTCTAAAACATGCAGTTCGTTTCCCTTGGTTCAGACCAAAAGAATATGGATTTTTCACACTTGTAGTTCGTTTCCCTTTGTTCAGACCAAAAGAATATGAATATGTTCACACTTGTAGCTTGTTTCCCTTGGTCCAGATCAAAGCAAAAAATTATACATTGTTGTTTTTTCAGTCTTGGTTCCCTTAGCGTTCACTCAAATTTGCAGTCGAACCAAAATAATGCACCACTGCAGGGTTAATGCATTCAGAATGAGTCATTCCTCAGAACAACGCACCACTGTAGGGTTAAGGCATTCAGAACGAGTCATTCCTCAGAACAACGCACCACTGTAGGGTTAAGGCATTCAGAACGAGTCATTCCTCAGAACAACACACCATGGTAGGGTTACCGCATTCAGAATTAGTCATTCCTCACAACAACGCACCACAGTAGGGTTAACGCATTCAGAACGAGTCATTCCTCACCATGGTAGGGCGAACTTATTCAGAACGAGTCATTCCTCAGAACAACGCACTACGGTATGGTTAATGTATTCAGAATGAGTAATTCCACAGAACAATGCACCACTGTAGGGTTAACGTATTCAGAACGAGTCATTCCTCAGAACAACACACCCTGGTAGGGTTAATGCGTTCAGAACGAGTAATTCCTCAGAACAACGCACCACTGTAGGGTTAATACATTCAGAACGAGTCATTCCTCAGAACAATGCACCACGGTAGGGTTAACATATTCAGAACGACTCGTTCCTCAGACCAATGCACCATGGCAGGGTTAGTGCATTCAGAACGAGTCATTCCTCAGAACAACGCACCATGGTAGGGTTAACGCATTCAGAACGAGTCATTCCTCACCATGGTAGGGTTAACTTATTCAGAACGAGTCATTCCTCAGAACAATGCACCACTGTAGGGTTAATGTATTCACAATGAGTCATTCCTCAGAACAACGCACCATGGTAGGGTCAATGCATTTATTGGTGCTGCAAAAGAGAAGGTGACACTGCTCCACACTTTATTTCAATTTGTCACTTAACCATTTGAAGATCTTTGTGCTTTTGTGCACTTTGTCAAGCAGTTTTGAGATCCGTTTGTCAGACCAAATGTTTATAAGACACTTTACCTCATCATCTCTCCACATTTGTCCCCTGCTCACTTTTTCAATGGACTATGTCATGTATTCCATTCTCTCTTGGGGTGTTAAATGTCGCATCTTGTGACATCATGTCTTGTGTTTAGCTCATTTAGATGCCTTTGGTTCGTATTGTGTCCATACTTAAAATGAACCACACAAAAGTTTGTTTAGAAACGGACCGAAACCCACCTGCTCAGGTGGTAGCGCTCTGCTTATATGGTGTGTACCAGAGTACGAAAGGAAGTGTTCACACTTACTCTAAAGAACAAAACTAACTGAGCTATCACACCAGGATTCATTTTAAATGACCCAAAGTGTGAACACACCCTTTGATACACTTTCAGTCTGAACCAAACCAGTCACAGTGCACCCTGCACCTTTTAATTCGCAAATATGTCTGATTTTTTGCACTCATATAAAAGCCAGAAAGCCTGTTATAGCCATACAGCTATACACTTTATCTAAGCATTAGAAAAACATCAGAAGGTTCAAACACTGCATTGCCTGGGAGGATGGGACCCTACAGCAGAAGAAATATTTATTTATTTTAGGATCTCCTTAGTAGAAATAGTTAGATCAAGTACAGCATAACTATAACTGTATCAACATACTACTTTTGAATGAATTTCAGTAACTTAAATAATCATTTCATATCCATCTCTACTTTCAAGGAAGTGTTAGATTTGAGTACTTCTATCACTACTAATCTTTTTAAAAGACCCCTTTAAAAAAACACTATTAACACATACCCCTTTAAAAAAGCACTATTAACACATACCCCTTTAAGAAAGCACTATTAACACATACCCGTTTAAGAAAGTCCTATTAACATAGGACTTTTCAAGCATAATATGCCTAATGAGTAAATGTACAAGTGATCATGATGAGAAAAACTGGTGGAATAAACATATTTCACCGGTTACTCCACAAAGGCCTACAACTCTTTCTCACACAACCCAAACATAAACTTGCCTATGAATATCTAAGAGGCGTGTTTTTAAGGAAGGGACGTAGACCTTATATTACAAGAGTATACACCCACCTTGAAGTACTGGTGGACAGCTTTTTCGCTAATGGCAGCCTGTGCCCGAGTCTGCCCTACCAAGTACTGTAGGTAGTTCTCAAATCCTTCTGCATTTTTCAAAAAACGCATTGCAATATCATCATCTGTGTCACAGTCCATCAGCCCTGGTAGGAAGGAGCTATAAAACAAGTTAAAAAAAAAAGTACAAACGTTTTATTCAGATAATCTTTCAGTGTGTCTGTAGGTTCTCTAATGTAATAATTTATATGAGAGAGCAGTGGAAAATTAAAGGTACTGTATTCTTTCTATGATGGCAGTCTACATTAAATAATAAATTTACAGATTATTTACACTCTGCAGAAGAAAGCTACTCTGAAAATTATATAAAAAGATATTAAAAGAATCAAGATAATAAGACAGCAGTGGTTAAGTACTTTGAATCAATTTTTTCTCTTTTACTTCACTTTTGTAGGGGTTTTTGTTTTATATTTACCTACCCCTACCCCGCTTACCTACAACCAATGACGGAAATAGGAGCATGCGAAGGTTTAATGCGTATAAAAGGTAATACGTTTATCTGACTCCAAATTACAAGTACCGATGTGTTATAAATAACACTAGAATATGCGTAACCAATTGTACAAAGTTCTTTGCTATAATTAATAGCTGTTTTGTCAGAGGTTTACCGTTCAGCTTGCCTAATTTACGGTTTAGCCTAGTAAACGTGCGCCGCAGATTGGATACATTGCAGGAAATTGGTATCGACAATCACTTTAACTATATAGGATACTTAAAACCAACAATAAGTGGAGTTAAGCAATTAAAGATTTAATAAGTGAGTAACAATAGACAATAGACACAAATACAGAACATACCACAACGTTATACATACCGGTGCAGGGTACCTCAGGATGGAAGAGTTTAGGAATAAGTTAACAGGGTTTATTTTAATATTACAAACCCATTAGATATTGCAATGAGACAATACATATTAAGAATAACAGTTACAGCATAAATATTCCCTGCCCCAAATATTAACTAATATATACATACAGAGAGATTGAGAAAGTGAGTGAGAGAGAGAGAGACAGAGAGAGAGAGAGAGAGAGGGAGAGAGAGGTCCAGGGAGAGATTTCCCCAAACCTGAGTCCTCAGTGCACCAGCTCCAAAACCTCTTCTCCAGCTCCACTCTCCACCCAGTGTCTCTGCAGCTCTCCCCTGGGCCAGACTTCCTTCTGTCTTATCTTGACCAAAAACCATGTTTTCTACCACTGACCTGCTGGCATCCCCCCACCATAAAAACAGCCACAGGATCCCGCATTCATTTCCAGTACAATTTGTGGTGGGGCACGACCCTAAGTGACCAAGTGCCTTTCTCACCCTTATCTCTGTGAGAGATCAAAGGTATGCATAGCAGTGGGAGTAGATGAGCAGAGACCAGCATTTGGCCTACAAATCCCCCACTTGGCTACATGGGCCACACAACTGTCTGAGCAGAGACCAGCATTTGGCCTACACTTTCAAATAAACTTGAATTAATTAAAATGTTTGAATACTGGTTGAATAAACTTATGCAAAGAATACATTTCAAGATTTATTTCTTACATTTAAAATGTTTTCATCTGTTATTTTATGCATCTGGACCATAGATGTAATCACTCTTAATCAAGGAATATTATTCTTTATCACTGCTCCCTGCAACAAAAAAATCAACTCACGCATACTGCATTGTTGAATGTATGAGTACTGTATATCAGATCTTATGTTTTAGAATTTAATAGCTAGATGGTGTATACCTGCTGTGGAAAGTCTTGATGTCACCAATGTTCCGGAAGATGGTTTCCTTGTGACTGAAGATTTCAGGTGGAGTGCTTTCACTGTCAACATGTTTCAGGTGGTGGGATATAAGGAAATCCATTTCTTTTACAAATCCTTTCTCACTGGTGATCAGGTCCTGGATGATCTGGCTGCTCACAAACACGACAGCAAAATGATAACAGATAATTTCGAAACCTGCCAAGACAGCTTAACCTCTTAATCAAGTTAAACCTCAATTTCAGGGTTCCAATAGAAGCTGGCATGCTGCAGTGATTATTTCGATGGTCAACAAGCTGGCTGTGTACTGAACACAGTACCCATTACACTCACAAAAGTGTAACCCATCTTACCCATTACACTCACAAAATGAGTTTCTTAATTCCAGAGCCAGTAAGAATGCATCGGGGCATAGAGCCTTCTCTTATAGAGCTCCTCACTTGTGGAACAGTCTTTCAGCTCTAATATGCTCCCAAATTTTAAATCTAGACTTACTTATTTACTCAAGCTTTTGGTTAGTGTGCTGTATATAAAGCAACAGAGCCCAGGGCTGCCTGCCATCCAATCATGTCATAGTTCACTCTGGTTTATGAAGACAACATGGAATGGAATGTATCAGAGTGTCCTGAGGACAGTGGTCTCCCTCTGGCCCTCCCCTTTTCCTTGTGTTGCTATAGTTAATCCTGCCAAAGCTCATCTCTAGCACACAATCATATGAACATGGACTGTTCATATGATTAATCCCACATCCTTCTGTTCTGTTGCAAAGTTTAAGATCCCTTCCTGCATGGAATGGTATGGGTCATGTTGTTTTGTGATATTATATGAAAACTATGATGGTGTGTGTGTGTGTGTGTGTGTGTGTGTGTGTGTGTGTGTGTGTGTGTGTGAACTCACCAGAGCTTCCTTTTGTATTCTCCCTCAGTGACCTCCTCGCCTGTCGTCTCAGGAACATCTCCTGCTTCTGCAGAAAGCTACAGCACAACCCAAACATCTGAACACATTCTGACATCTTATTTCTCACATACAGTAATCAGGACCCAACCAGGAAGTGATCACACTACTGAAAGACTCACCTTCAGTTTCTTATCAAGATATGCTGGGGACACCCATCCTTGGCGTGAGGGTGTAGTTTTGGTGGGCTTAGTGCGAACAAGCCATCTGAGAGGGTGAGCTGAGTCCAGAACTTCCACATACTGGCCTTCCTTTAAAGCAATGCTCTCCTTGCTCAGGCCCATGGGGTTGTAGTCTGCTGTGGCCACATAAATATCGAACATCTGCACAGAAAATATTTTCAACCAATTAAGATTGTTTGTACAGAGTTAATAAAAAATACTGAATAAATGATTGATTAAATGATAAACTCCATGATCAGTTAAAAGCATTTCAGCTGTAATTAAATGTGTAAAAAATGGACAATTATTCTCTGAGTGCTAAAGATATGCCTAAATATAAGACAGTTAGCAAATTATAAATGTGTCCAGTGATTTCATAAACAGCCCAGCCCAACAAAGTTTTTTGAATTTCTTTGAAAATTTTGCTGCTCTTTCATTGAAATGAAAATGAAGGCAGAGGTAAATCACATGTCATAATAATAATAATAATAATAGGTTACATTTATATAGCGCCTTTCACAAACCCAAGGACGCTTAACATCACATGAAAGGGGGGAAAAAAAAAACATACTTAGGAAGAATCATGAGAGGTAAAGAGGAAAGTTTTAAGTTGATTTTTGAAAGAAGACAGAGTAGAACAGTTACAGAGTAGAACAGTTACGAAGAGATTGAGGCAGAGAGTTCCAGAGTTTTGGGGCAGCAGCACTGAAAGATCTACTGCCCATAGAAGCAAGCTTAGTGCGTGGGACACGTTACAAATTTTATATGAGCTTCGAAACTTAGTGTTGAGTCGAATAGACAGCCACGGTTCTTGATAGTATGAGATGGCTTAATGGAAGCACCATCGACACTGACGGTGATGTTAGGGATATCAGGAAGTAGTGATTTTGAGCCTACCAATAAGACCTCAGTTTTATCAGCATTGAGTTTGAGGTAGTTTTGGTGCAGCCAGAGTTTAAGATCAGAGATGCAAGCACTCAGTGTCTGGGCGGAAGCGGAAGGGGAAGCAGTACTGATGTAGATCTGAATGTCATCAGCATAGCAATGGAAATTAAGGCCATGTTTCCGGATGATAATGCCTAAGGGGGAAATGTAGAGAATGAATAAAAGGGGTCCAAGAACAGAGCCCTGGGGTACCCCTTGAGCGACAGGTGTAGTAGAAGATCTGTAAGAGCCTAGTGATATAAATTGTTGCCTGTTGGTGAGATAAGACTGTAGCCAACTAAGAGCCAATCCTGTAACACCGATAGACTGTAATCTGGAAAGAAGAATGTTATGATTTATTGTATCAAAAGCAGCAGTGAGGTCCAAGAGGACCAGAATGCTGAACAGTCTGGAATCTGCTTGCGAGCAGGAGATCGTTTGCTACTCTTAAGAGAGCAGACTCAGTACTGTGTCCAGTACCAGACTGAAAAGGCTCATACAGGGTATTACTGGAAAGAAAGTCATGCAGTTACATGGCAACAATTTTTTCCATTATTTTAGCCATAAATGGAAGGTTCGAGATGGGTCTGTAATTAGATAGCAAAGATGGGTCTAGACCAGGTTTTTTGAGTATAGGTGTGACAGCAGCTATTTTGAGAGAGGAGGGGACAGTGCCTAACAAGAAGCACTGTGTATTTTGTATATACACAACAATTTTCTTTAGTGCTCCTGGTTATTGGTTAGGAAGTCAGGTAAAGTTTTTGTGCTTTTCTTTTTCTTTGATCAGTACAAGTAAGCCAGTATCTCTGTTTGTTTTTCGTTTGTGAAGTTCACAGTCTGAATTAGTCCTACCACTTTTTGCGGTTTACATTGCATCCCCTGTCCTTTCCTTGCTGTTGTGTCTAAAGGCACGTGACATATGGCAGATGTTTTACACCCAAGTTGGGTTTTACCTCTCCTCTGGCATCGCCTTCATCTGACTCTGAAGAAGAGTCTGCGATGAGCGAAGGAGGGCGTGATCGGCCATGAAGTGGTGACGGAGAAGGAGTTTTAGTCTCATCATCACTATCAGCACCAGGAACCCGCAATGAAGCTGAACAGAGGGAGACAGAGACAGATAGAGAGAGAGACTGAATGCATAAGACAAACATTATAACATCTTGTTAAAAGACCAGAATTTCAGTTAATTAAACCTTAATAATATTGGGTTAATCTTAACCAATAAAATATTAATTCATCTCTTAAAAATTGCTAGTTGTGAATAGCATGCAGAATTCCAATATTTTGAGTCACTAAAGTATCAATGTATTCTCTGACTATATGCATTGAAAGGATAAACACAGAATTATAATTTTAGAATTATTATACAATTATTTGCTATGTGAAATTTCCTGGAAACTAGGAAAAGGATATAGAAAAAATGTTGAATATACTAATGCTACTTAAATACTTAGAATATATAAATGAACTCCTATTCTTGCTTATTGTGTTTTGTTATACATATTACATAGGTGTGAGCTATGGGGGGGGGGGGATCCCCAGTAACTCCTGCTCCACCCCCAACCCCACAAAAAAGTAGAAATGACACCTACATTATTTAACCATTACACTGTAAATAAACACATAAAAATAATCTCATCACCAAAACATTTGTTTATGATCAGTACACTTACAGCTCATTCTTTCTTAGGCCAAATTTTTGATCCCTTTGCATTAGTCTTTAACATTAATTAATAGCATTAATAACTTTGAACCAACTTATGAAGACAGTTCTTCATAACATTCTTGAAACAACAGACAGAGATTCTGTACAGTTGACAAACTCAAATGTCCATTTAATTCATTTGTGATTTAAAACTACAAATTCATACTGGCATGTAAATATATAAAAAGATGCATCATCTATCTGAGAATGACGCACAGGGTTAGGGTTAGAATTCAAAATTAGAGAACAATTGTGTAGTCCTATGTGAAATTATCCTAACAGAAGAGAAATAGTATTTAAGTGTATTGCATAAATTGCATATGTTCTAAAGCACATCATAAAAAACTAAAACGATATAATTGAAAAAAAACACTGATCAAAATTAGAGAACACTTTCAGATACCTGCAAGTTATTGGTGTTAATCTGGCACCTGATGCTAATTTCCTTAATTATCTGACAAACCCTATTTAACTGGCAACGTAACTTTCCAGTTTTCAGTGACTTTGCAAAAATAGTGAGTCGTTCCAAAGTGACTGAAACCATCCGGCAGTGGGCTGTCCAGATGAAGTCCAAAGGGGAGACCCTATTAGCCATAGCAAGAGAAGTTGGTCGTTCCAAGTCTGTAATTTCTAAAGTATTGCATCTTTACAACATCACAAACTCATTCAAGTCCCCCAAGAAGGCTGGTCACCCATGAAAGACAAATGCAAAAGAGGACAGAATAATGCAGAGAATCTCCATGGGTTCAACACTGCAGTTGGAATCGCTTGCCAGTTCAGCACTTAACAGGGTACGGATCTGTCTCGCCATAAGAGCATTTGGACTGAAAGTCCACTCTGCAGTGACTGAGCCTCTCATTAACAAAAAGAATGAAAAAGACTCACCTTTGCTGGGAAGCATGTTGTGTGGACAAAGGAGAAGTGGTCCAGAGTTCATTTTACTGATGAAAGCAAGTTTAATTTATTTGGGTCTGACTGGAAACATTATGTTCGTGGACTAACTGGTGAAAGACTGAACGCAAAGAGTGTAAAGAAAGGTGAAGGAGGAAGTGAAAGGTGGAGGAGGAAGTGTCATGGTTTGGGGAATGTTTTCAGCAGCAGGAGTTGGACCTCTCATACAGCT
>JAOXYF010000008.1:17250592-17266504 GCA_028565775.1 Sternarchorhynchus goeldii
CTACTATGAGCCTCCATGTTTACTAAGAACACAGGGTGCTGCTTCTTACTGGTTCCATCAATTAATAAGGTAACAGTGGGGGGAAGAGTCTTTTCTTACAAAGCCCCCGCAACTATGGAACAGCCTTCCAGAAAATGTCCAGGATTATGACACAGTCTCAATCTTTAAGTCTAGGCTAAAAACTTACTTATTTAGTTTAGCATTTGGTATTTGACATTCCTCCGTAGATAAAGGTTACAGATCCAGGGGTTCATGGGCAGAGGGTTTTATGGTATACTGAGGCACTGGTGTTGTCATCCCAGCACTGCACGCATTCACTCAAGTTTGTTGACGGTGGGGTGGCAGGATGCCAACGCCTCAGGGTTCCCCCAAGTCTGTTACCTAATGGTTCTGTCCTTTTAGTTAGGCTGTAATAGTTAATTTCCGGAGATGCTACTGCCACGCTTCTGAAATGTCTATATTATATGTCACATACAGAACTAACTGTCTCGCTTTACTTTACCGAGCTAATGGCTGTCCTTGGTACAAAGTAAGGATTGACGAGGCTCTCCTGCTACCTGCCCCAGACCAACCGCCTCCTACTCATCCAGACGCAGATGGAGGATTAATCAACTGGATGGAGGCCCTCATCAGCACCCCTGGTTCCCCCCTGCCCTGCTGTGGCACAGCCCCAGACTTTATGTTATAGCTTATAATTTACCACTGTTTTTTATTTCTTCTTGTCATGGTGACCGGTGTCGGCCAGAAGAGGATGGGCTCCCCCCTTGAGTCTTGGTTCCTCACAAGGTTTCTTCCTCACGCTCTTAGGGAGCTTTTTCTTGCTACTGTCGCCCTGGGCTTGATCACAGGGGGCTTGGACTCGGACACTTATAAAGCTGCTTTGAGACAACATCTGTTGTAAAAGGTGCTATATAAAACTTGATTTGATTTGAAAGGTGGACCCCCTTCAGCTTCTGTTGATTTGTTGCCACTTCACTCTCAGGTGGTGTGGCTAATGATGCACAACACACTCCACCTGGGGGCTGCTATGTTATTATGTTTATCCTTTTATAACCGCTTTTTGTTTCCATGGCCATTGTCAGTCATTGTATATTACATTGGCTTTCTTTTGTGCACTTATGTTCAGGTTCAGTTTAGTAGGAGATTCACATTCACATTCCCTTTTGTCCTGCTTGTTCTTTGCCCATGACATTTAAATAAAATGTAGTGTAGCGGAGAATGTAAACTCTTGTAAATGTAAAATGTAAAACCTTGACCATTGCTCTGGCAACAATGTTCCATCTTACTAGCAACCAGTCATGCAGGCCAGCCTGCAACAACAACCCCTATCATGGACGCCATTGTGAGAGAAGTATGGTTGTAACACTCTCCAGAGCCACTTCAGTGCAACCCTGAAGGAGGGAAAAGGAAGGACATTGTACTGCATTCTGAGATGCTCCCCAAGTACTGAAATTCTACTTTTCCATAAAGTTATCAGATTAGAAAGATCACCAATATGCATTTCATAGACACCTCTCATCGCCCAGATATCACATAAGGACCAGGGTGTATCACCAATGTTATCACAATGATCTGAAGTAATTAGTCATTGTTTTGGATATGGACTGGTTCTTAAATCCTAAATGAACTATGCTGGATAATGTTAATACTGAATTGCTGTTTGGGTCCTATTGTTTATGGATAATCTCTGTAAATCTTCTTTCATTAACCTTGCCTTTATGTTAATCTGTGTTTAAATCTATATAATTATCTCCAATGTTCCATCTGTAACGTATGGGGTGGACTGGGCTAAACACAGCTGCAAGTGACAGCGAGAGACACCATGGGCAAGGATAAGAACAAGGGAGGGTGTTAATGATGCAATACCCACCAGGGAAAGCAAGGGAACACCAAAGGTTAATAAAACTACACACATAAGAACCACAATAATATGCAATAACCATAAGACACAAACACAACAGAAAATAGACAAAGGGGAGTCGCAGACACCAGACCTAAACAGTAACTCAAGCAAAACTGAACAAGAGTGAACAGGAGATAGCACAGGAAACTAAGACGGACCTACTAGCATAATACAATGGAACAAAACCACAGACAGACACAAACCAGAACAAGAACAAGGTAAGATAACAAAACACTTCAGACAAGGAGCCACAGGTACAAGAAAAGACACAAAAAAAACTCAAAATGAAAAAGAACAAACCGTAAAACAGAACTTCAACAGGACAGATCCAGACAGAGAAGAAACCACACAAAGCCAAACAGTTCAATAACCAGCACATAAGAGCAAACCAAGGAAACTTAATAACAAAGACAATTAAGGTGAAGCATGGAACAGGTCAGTGAAACGAGAAACAAAACAAAAACCTGGGAAGAAAAAAAAGAGGGAAAACCAGGAACGGAATAACAGGAACCCTGACACCATCACATGGTTATGGGAAAAATGTAACTAAGTAATATTGTCACATTGTAGCGCGATGGTGCTGCAGAAACGAGCAGGAGGCTTAGCGTGGTCGTTTTAAACAGTTTTATTTGCGTTTCCCAAACATGAACACAGAGCCACGAACAACAGACTCTCGTAAGTCAGGCAAAGATCGACAATAACCCGGTGACATGCACATGCTTAAATACACACACCCTGATGAGACACAGGTGAAACGAGTAACGCTGATAGCCGAGCGTTACTGCCCACAACACACGCAGCACACAAACACACCTCCACACTGACACACCCACATGAACACGAGACTAGGGAAGAGGCATCGGTGGCCACCGTCACAAATAATAGTTACTCTTTTTCAGATTCAAACCATCATGTTACAATAATAGTCTATGAGTTTCTATGTTAAGTTTGATAAATTACCCAGCTTATGACTTACAGTAATGCCTGGAGTAGCATGTCTGTCAGTGTATGGTATACACTGTATGGTATACATTGACAGACATGCTACTCCAGGCATTACTGTTAGATGGTTCTTATAGTACTAGATGGTTCTGTTTTCTTTCCCTTCTTCCCTTATTTCTTTACTGTCATTATGTAAGACTGATGCTGTTTTCTGTATTATGGAACTCGCTCTGAAAGGCCCTCATCGTAATGTTGCTGAACAAAGTTATTAATGGTTAGGTAGTAGGGCTCACTCAGTGCTAATGCTGGTTCCACACGTGCATGTATGTGTGGGCATACCGTGCTACTATGTGGTAGTTACTCTTGTCTTCTACATTTTGTAACTTTACCCATCAAGAACCCCTTTGGGAAGTCCCTGAAAAGGTGTTAGTAGCAGGTGAATTGGCAAACAGAACATTTTACAATCTAGTATGCCCAAAGAGAAAAAAAAATCTATGCTTATTTCTATGCCGTTGCTAGAAATAGAAACAAAGTTTGTGCTGGGCTTTCTATGCTACAACTAAGCTCTGTTTTATTTTGAAATAATTTTTGTTCAGTGTTTTCCGTTAGTCCATTAGTAGTGGTTCCTTTTGGGGCTGGCTTGTTGCAGTGTTACACTGAATGGTTGGCAAAGAAATCCAGCTGGGCCATGGGCCACAACAGTCTGAAACCATTTCAGGTCCATCAGAGCAGCACTGTCTCATACGCGTGCACGCATGGACAGCAACTTAGGTCCCAACCCTTGTTATCATCACCATAATCCTTTAATCCATCTCATGTCTATTTCTGATGTGGTTGCTGGGTCAGTCTCTAAATTTTGAGGTACTTTTTCCAATTAAATTGATCTTCAGTATAGGTACAAGTTAGGTTTAGATCTCATTTCCAGTAAGGACTTCCCCCAATACACATGATTCTTTGTTTACTGTCACGCCCTGTATACCTTTAGTTACTCTATATGTATAATGCCCTCTCTTTTGACCATTATATTAGAGTATATAACTTTGCTATATCCTCGTTATTCTAATCTTTCATTTCTTTTATAGTTTGGTTTATTCACTCTGGCCTGTTATTTACTGTTTACCGATTATGCCAGTAGCCTGTTATTTACCATCATGTGGTTACATTTCCATTTGCTTCTCATTTATTTCTGTTAACTGTTAATCTCATTATTCATTATTATTCAATAAACTTTCATTTATTTATTATTTGGTTCATTTCCTGGATGTCCAACCATAAGCAGTTCCCTGCACACAAGGTAGGTCCCTTTTTACTTATGCAGCTGATATACCATTCATTAGTGATAAGTCATTTGTTGGTAGATATCGCTACATATTACTACATTAGCTAACCCTAGGTAATAATAGGCAATAATGAATGAATATAGGTAATGATTGTGTTTTTCCAAAAAACGTTCAGTAAAAAATTCAGTAAAAGAAATTCAGTAAAAAATAAGGCCCCTTACCATAAGGCCCCTTACCGGCAACCACTTGTTTGGCAGCAGCTATCTAGTAGACAGTTTGTTTGTTATTTGTTCACCTGTCATTATGTTCTATGGCACCTTCGAAGAATACTATGAATGAAATCAAAGAAATGTTTGTTGAAAACATTTTTTGTTGAAAAAATGTTTCTTGATATTGCTCTTAGTGTCTAGGAACTTTATAGTATTCTATGACTATTTCCTGTTACCTATAGAGATATGAGACAACACACAGGTAATACACATGGGTAAAATCTAAGAACACTCAGCTCATATAAGAATAAAACCCAAGAATATTCAAATGAGATTAAAAGCTGTTGAGCTGCATAGATTGAGAAATGGCTACATAAAATAGGTCAGCACTACTAGTAAGCACAATCGGAGCCAAGTTTGAAAAGCATGAAACAGTTGAAAATTTGCCAGGTAGGGGAAAAGTGCATGCATGCACCGTACTCCCATGCACAGTGAACCGTCTAAGGATGCTATGAGAAGCCGAAAGAGCTTGGGGTTTCACTGTTGAATCTTGGGGTTTCACAACTACTAAAAGAAGCCTTGTTCCAAAAATCATTTTCACAATTAAAATATGAGACTTACCCATTTGTTTAAGTCCAACATATCACTCATTGCATATGTGGTTCATTTTATAAGTTCATTTTAGCTCATTTTTGTGAAGGCAATATTTCTGGAGTGTATTCCCTTGTGAAGGTATGAAGGGACAATAATAATAATAATAATAATAATAATAACCAGTTCTAAAAATCTTTTCACGTAGTTTTTAGTACTTTTCACAACCTTTAGTATGGAACCTGACAAAAATATCCAAAATTCTAGACAATATGTAAAACGTTGGCCCTGCCTTTGAAGAACAATGTCAAAGAACTAATATCAAACACGCCCCATTCCCCTTTGCTTCAAATGGCCTCTAGTGAATGCTGAATAAATTAATGAAGCTGTTCCAACATTTTGCTTGGTTTCTATGATTATTCAAATAGTAACCCTAGATCAATAGGGTCAATTATTTAAATGGAATGTATAAATGAGTTAAAGCAAAACCAAGTGGGAATGTGGTCAGGATTTGACTGTTCTATCTGTGGGGTCTGTGGATACATACTGGTTACTTTGGGCCATGATTTCATCCACTGGAGCACTTGATGGTTCTGTAAGCTGTCTGAATGACAAATTAATGTTTTGGTGAGTACTTGGTTTCAGCTGGGTGGGATGGTATGGTGTGGGAGTGAAGGGATGACTGATGAGGGGAGTAATGGAATTCAAAAAACAAGTGAGAGAGTTTCCTGAAAGTGCTAATTAGGGGCTGTTAAAGGGTTGGGATCACCTACTTTAAAATGATCATACAAACAAATTTTCCTTTTTAAATGGTTAATGAGTGACTGCTGCCTCTGTATGCTTGTATGAACTAAAAGCATGGACTTTCATTGAAATAACGCTACATAAAGCAAGGTTATTTAGGTTTCACTGGTCACAAATGATTAGCTTCCAGTCAGTTATGCCAGTTGTGCTTTGACACATCAAGTAACCAAGTAGTTTATTCTTATTCATAATACTGGTATAAAATTCCATTGCCTACCTAAACTCTTTGATTACCATATTCTATTCTGAAGGACAACTCAGTGTTTTATAAAGCAGTATTTATTTGTAGAAATGTTTCCTTAAATTTTATTAGGAAACTCAACTCATTGTGCTGTTAATGAACACACAGAGCAAATGAGAAATGTTGAACTGCACACAAACACAATGCAAAACATACAGAACATCCAGGCTGAGAGAGTCTTAAGCTGTGTCTGAAATCCTGTACTGTGCCACATACTATAACATAACAGCATGTCCTCTACAGCACACTAGCACTGTCAGCAGAGTAAGGATAAAATCCTGATTGATTTAAGAATACAAGCTTAGGCTGTTGTTACAGTCATCTTAAAAATTAGAAAGTATAATTTAGAATTGTGTGATTTCAAACATAACGTTTACATATATACCATATAATAGACACCATGTCCATATAGTGTATACATCATATCCACTTTTTCAGATGTAGATTATAATATTTTAAATTTGATGTTTGTAATAACAAATGCCCTCAAAATCTTGCACAAAATGATATTAACTAAGAAATTCTGACAGTGTTGTGTGACATAAAAACACATACATTGTGTCACATAAGACCCCCCATTTGTGACTATTCATATAAATTTTCAAATGTTTTATTTATAGTCAACAAGCACCCATATTATCACTTACCTTGTGTGATCTTGGCAGATACTAACTCAGTAATCTGAGAGGTGAGTTTCTGTAAGAATTCTGTGGTGTCTACACCGCCCATATAAGGAATTTTAACCTCTCCTGAAAGGTGGTAAAATATCTCAGCATTAGTATGTCACTGCTTCTAGTTACTGTGATGTATTTCTTGCTTTATTCTAGTTATTGTGATGTATGTCTTGCTTTCTTTGGAGCAAATTTGAAATTTTCACATAATAGATGAAGGGCTCCAGCAATATGTTCTGAAAAGTAACATATTACCCATAGAATAGCCATAGTAATCTTTGGAAAAAAGTATTCTTCAGAACATTTTTGGTAAACCTTTATTTTGAGTGGCTCTTTATAGATGATTAATAAACTCTCAACAGAGTATATATAACATTGTCATGAATGAATTTAATCACAGTTAAGTTTACTCAAAAGTAGAACAGTCCAATGGTCAGACACAAACGATCAGACCTCAAATCAGCCTGTTACGTGGTCCTCCCTCTGCTGGTAGCTACCATATGGTGGCGATTTAGCACATTTACAGTTGTTTGTTTTAATGTTAATCAGTATTACGTTGTGTTGTCTACACCTCCCTAAGGTGGTGTGCATTAACTATCAGTTAGCTTGCCACCTGTGGGCTGTTATCTCTTTATGTTCATCTTTGTTTAAGTTTGTTTGGATGTCATTGAAGTTATGTGACTTATTTTGTTATAGTTTGTGCACTTTTGAGTTTGATTTCATTATTGTTACTTTCATAAAACAATTTCATCGGATACCTGCATGATCGTCCTTTCATTCTTTGTTTGTCTGCATGTTCTTCACCCATGACGCAACCCAAATAATAATCTTAAACTCAACCCAAAAACTAATCTTAACCCTAAATCTGATCCTAACCATAACCTAAATTAAGTTAAAGTCCAATTACATGTTGTCAACAGCATGTCTATAACAGATTGTTGAGAATGTTGGTTGGTACATTTCATTCCTGTTACATGTTCAGTGACTTTTCAGGATATCATCTATAGATTATTAATTTAAACACTAAGATTATAAATATATCTTATTTATGCAGATAATTAAAAGCCTCTTGATTAATCTATTGAATGTATTCAGATGGTTCACTAGTGCTACATCACTGAATGTTACTGAGAGTTGTTCAGTGTTTTGTACATCTAAAAAGAACCACTCAAAATAAAGTGTCACTAATATTTGTATTGTAGTCAGTTTGCAAGTGCTATAACAGGCACCACCAAAATGAATTGTTTGCATTTTTGCCCTTATCTTTTGTCCTTGTAAAATGTTTGGTACTCTCTAGTAATTTCACTTTTAGCACTAATAATGATTAGATAATAGAGTGATCATCACTTCTGAGTCACACTAAGAATGATTAGATATTAGAATGATCATCATTTCTGAGTAACGATCTCCTCTAAAATAACAACCCATTGATACTCTGTACTAAGTTTGTACAGATCGTCAGTTTAGTGTATCAACAATGTCCCGCATTACACACACTTACTCACTATATTACATTGTAATTAATGTTATAGTTATACTATAACAGTAAGAGTTTCAAGTGTAACCCAGAAATCAGACACCACAATTTTTTTTTGATGAAACAAGCTGTTCTTAATATTTATAAAGTAATAAAGCATAACAATAACTACTCTATGATTGTTTTATCTTGATAATGTAACATTGGTGCACCAAAAGCTGATCTGTGTTTCTATGGATAAAAACTACTGTGTGTTGTCTGGCACACTAGTTTGTAAGTGAAGCAGACACTACATTGTAATGCCATAATGAATATTTATTCATACCTTTGTTCTCTTCCTCTGGTGGGCTGATTTTAATTCCAAAAACCCTATAAAACAACATAATATTTTTATCATTTAAATTTTCTGATAAATTATATAATATTACGGAAATGTCTGGATGTTTGGATGGGTGATATTACCAGTACAAGGCATCATCTTTTCATAAAATATTACAGCTCATAAACTTACTGTGTTGTAACGTTGCTCTCAGGCCCTGCAGAAAACATGTATAATATGTGAAGTCAACTTTAGTTTAGATAGACATCAAATAGTAAAAGAAGCCATATACACCACATAAAAAATAAACAATCAGGAGTTTCTTACCATGGTCCACATCCAGGCGAGCTGTGTTGACACACTGGCCAGCGCGGTTGGTAGCGATGCATGTGTACATGCCGCTGTGCTCCTTCCCCACGTCCATCAGGATCAGGCTGTGCTGTCTGCCCGAGCAGGCCACTGTGTAGCCAGGCATGTCTGCTTTTATCCACACAACTTCTTTCATAGGCTCTTCCTTCAACCAGTTGATAGAGGGAGTTGGAGAGCCTATATGTGTTGAAATGAAATTAGCTTCCATCCTCATTTGTGAACTTAAAGATAGAGCTAAAATATTGTTTCATTGCAGTTTTATGGGAGCTCTGAAAAAGTTCTTCACACAGCACCTTCCACTTTGACTGACAGTGTGATGCATGCTCCCTGTTTCACTGTCCTGTTGTTAAATCTCTCCAGAAAACGGGGAGGCACTAGAGGTTCTTTTGACTCTAAAGCAAAGTTGAAGACAAATGAACATTTGATGGATATTTGAATATTTAATTCATTTTTTAATATTTGAAACAAAATTAATTTGAAAGTAATAATCAGTACCTCTGACTTTTATATGCTCTGGTATGCGCTGTCCCGGACCTGATACAGGAATACATAAACAAGAAGATAATACAACCTTAAGACCACATAGCGTTTTTATGATTTTGAACATGCTTTAAATAATAGAATAGAGTTTTTCTTAACAAAGCATCTTCCTATATGTGAATTTAGTTACAGGCCTGTCACAGGCCTCCTTACCGAATACAACCATACGAGCGGAAGAGTAGGCAGAGCCGACTGCATTGCTGATGTAGGCAGCATACTCCCCAGTATCCTCTGAATTCACCTCCACAATCTCCAGACTGTAAACATCCTTCTCTGTTGACACTACGACCCTATCAGAGGGCTGCAAGGGCATCCCGTCTTTGAACCAGTAAACTCTTGGTGTAGGAAATCCTGAAAAATCCATTTTAACCTATTACATGCAGTTCAAAAGCTGCTTTGCAAAATATTGCTACTTTCTACAAAGATAATAAAAAATGTTGACTTTCAGTTGTTGTAACAATTTTAACAGTTATAACATCAGTTTCCAAAATTTTACCAATGTACTTGGTAAAAATATCAAATAAACTCTTCCAATATATTGAATTTACACAACTGGACATGGTTATCAGATCATGTTTATGTTTCCCAATGGAGGATGGGTTCTCTTCTGAGTCTTGGTCCTCCCAAGGTTTCTTCCTAATCCTTGTCTAGGGAGTTTTTCCTTGCCCCTGTCACCCCTGGGTTGCTCATTAGGAACTTGGACCCATGCGTTTGTAAAGCTGCTTTGTGACGACATTTGATGTAAAAAGCGCTACATAAATAAATTTGACTTTGACTTTTCAAACATGTCTGACCTTTGATTCTGACACTCATCTTGGCATTGGGTGCTCCAGGACTAAGGTACAGGTCATGCAACTCATCAACCACTTGAGGGAGCTGTTCATCCTCCACCACTGATTCAAAGGCTTCCGTGTCTCTGTGCTCAGAGCTAGGTGGGTCAATAAACCAACATACTATGAATCACTTATGTTTGGAGAAGCAGAGAGTTGAGAAAAATCTAAATTCTACTCTGTATGTGAGACAAAAGCGCACAGTGCCAGGTGTATTAAATCCTTCTAGATAATGACAATTTGTATAATTTTCCTGTTTTATGCAGAAGTAGTGGAGTCATTTACATAATGCAGTTATACATGTAGAAAGGTAGGTAGCATGGTTCTGGAAAGTACTCTCATAAAAACAGATAAACAGACTTACAAATTATTATTTGGCACCACTGTAAACATGACAGTTGACAGTTATTCATTCATAGATAAGTCTTTAAATAAAATAATAGTTACTGTAGCGATAATGTAGATTGATTTTACCTGGACATGTATCCTTTAGCACTGACATAAGATGATGTCTCTGTGGCATCAGCTGCTGTGTCATAGTCAGAGCTGCATGACACTGAAAATATAAAATGCATGTACATGTACATATTTATTGTGTTTTCATATTTGAACAAATCCCATGCATGTACAAGACAATGGCACTCTATTGTTGATGCACTGGTAAAAGAAAGTGGCTACTCAGTTGGAACAACCGATCTTCAGACAAAATCCATTCCATTTTCCTCCCTGGAGTGAATACCTGCTAAATAAACATTTTAGCACACTTTCTTTTAACAGTGTACTCACTGTCCACCCTAAGCTCTGCCTTGCTGGAAGCGATGCCACTGTCATTCTCAGCCACACAGCGGTACACGCCCATATCACATGGCTGCACAGCTGTAATGATCAACTGATGGCAGCCTTCCTGATCTTCATTTATCATATAGTGGTCATCTTCTTCTAGCATTTTGCCATCTTTGAACCACCGTATGCTTGGAGGGGGTTTGCCGATGATCACACAGTCAAAGCTGACTGGGTATCCATCAGGAACATCCTGGTTATGGAGCTGTGTCAAGAAGACCGGTGCAGCTGTGGTCCCCAAGAACAGTGGTTGAGATAAAGTGGGAAGGAGTGAGAACCATGAAAAAACATTGCAAAGCACTAGCTCAAGCTGCCCAAAACACTTCATGCAACAGACAAACTTGTGATAAATTACAGATAAAAAGCAAAAAGTTTTAAAACAAAAAATAAAGACGCTATCATAAAACAAGCATTTTGTCCTGGTCAGGCAGAACTACATCAAATTTATGGACATATCAAGCTACGCTAAACAATAATCAAGTTTATCTTTAGTGCAGACAATAACAGAGACAAGACAATGAACAAAGGGATAACTCAATCATACCAGGGGCTCCAGTCATAAAAGTAGGTAGTTGTTGATCTTGAGTTGGAGTTTGGGACCCATCTTGGGAGAAGCTCATCTTCATGATGCGCAGTTCAACCTTAGCTCCTGCTTCAAGAATAGTAGTTTCTACAGGTACTCCTTGTTGCGTAAACATCTGCTGGAAACGCTGAGATGCAACTTCAGCCTCGGCGTGGGAGTCAAAGCGAATGTAGATGTAGCGGTCATCCTCACGGTATGATTGTGGGTCAGGTGGCTGCAGGTCACCCTCATCTGCACTGACAAAAGACTCCTCCTCCACATTTGGTGGAAGACGAGTACGCAAGAGCCTCCGCAGTCTCTTGCTTGCCTGTCTTAAGGACTCGTCCATCTCACTGCCTGAGGAGCTTTCAGGCTCACTGTCGGCACTATAGCCCACAGTTAGTGGTCTGCGACCAGAGGACTCCCGCATTGAGCCAACTGTGACTTTTCCACTGTGGGTAATAGTACCAAACTTGTTTGTAACCTCGCAAGTGTATACCCCGGTGTCTTTGGTGGTAGCAGCTGTTACAATCAAAGAGCAAGTGCCATCATTGTAGATGTCAATATGATAGTGCTTGCCATCTGTAAGGGGCTCACCATCTTTCAGCCAGCGAACCTTTTCTGGCTTTCCTTCTGTCACACATTCAAGATGAATTGTTCCATTAGGCTCTTTGGTCTGGTCCTTAAATGCTTCTTTGAAGGTAGGTCGCATGTCCTTTCTGGCCTTGTAGCCCTTAAACGCTGCTTGGATCTTGATAGCTGCTTCTTGCAGCTCTGACTCATCTTCCTTTTTCACTTCCATAAGTGTTTCCACTGTTTTTTTCTGCACTGATTGCTCAGTCATTTGTAAATGTTCATACAGCTTCTTGGATACCATAGTTTCACCTTCCCCCTCCACCATGACAGCTGACTTGCTGCTCGTCTTGAGATAGGATACCAAACTTGAAGTTTCACTGACTGACTCATCGTCAGAGCTTGTGTAAAGATTTGGTCCGGGTTTGACACTAGGGCTTAGCTCACTGGGTCTCTCCTTTCCTTTAATCTGGTCTTTCTCCAGCCCTTTGCCTTCTTGATCTGGAGACTTCTCTTTTCCATCCTCTTCTGGCAGCTCAGAGATAGAATCCAGTGTGGGTTCTCTACTCATTCTGCGCCTCTTAGTCACAGCCTCCCATAAAGCGTGAAGATCGCCCTCCGAGGCAGACTCAGGGGGCAGACCAGGTTGCACACCCTCCTCTTCCTCAAACTGAGAAACTGCTGTATCATCTCCTGTAAATCAAGGATGGTATTATGCTTCAGTCTCACCTATAAGTTAAGTCTGGATAGATTTTTCTTACTGGTCTAGCCAACTAGCTAAACACAGCACTGAAATTTACCAATATGGCTATTATTTAGATATCATAAGTTACAGATATTGTGGCACACAGCTAGCAGAGGTAAATCTGGTTGGAATCAGATAGTGTAAGTGTAAGCAAAGTAATCACCTTCAAGATTAAGGTGGATTGAAGTTTTGGCCTCCTCTGTTGCAACACATTTATAGACACCCTGATCAGCAAACTGGAAATCCTTAATGAGCAAAACCTGGGATTTGCCTTCTGTTACCATCTGGAATTTGGCTCCCATCTCAATCTCTTGGTTGTCTTTTAGCCATGTAACTGGCCTGTTCTCAGAAGAGAGCTCACACTCCAGACGAACCATCTTACCCTTTTTGAGCTCAGAGCACCTTAACCTTCTGGTCACAGTCACTGATACATCTGAAGATAAAAAAATAGATACTACTAAAGACACTTCTCCTCTACACCTTGCATTCTCTTACAGTGGATCAGTAAGTACTACACTATGAGCTAAGTAGCTACAAAAGTACTTATTATATGAGCAGATCAACATCAGGTCTACACATATTGGACCAACTAAGAGAGTATAAAAATAGAAAATGAATTTTTTTTAAAAACTTTTTTTCCCTTTGTTACTACAAGCAGAAAAAATCATGTGTGTGAGGTCTAAAAGAAGTGACAAGAACATTCTCTGTATCTTACACAACATAAAAAACCTGCCAGCAAGACATAGACATGTTGGGTCTTATACTGAATAGGTGTTAAATGAAAATATCAGAAACCTTATCATTAAAGTATAGAAAGCGTATAATTCCTATACTTATTGCCAGAGTAAAAAGTCACACTAAAAATGAAAATTTTAATCTTGTCCTAGAATATCAGACTTTCCACCACAAGTTACAAATGCTTAATATTATAAGTTTCTAGAAATACTCTGAAATGAAAACATAAAAATAAAAAACAGCTTGTTTCTTCTTACCGAGTGTAACAGTTTGAGGAAGCTGAACGGGGTCCCCAATGCCAGCATGGTTAATAGCTGCCACCCGGAATCGGTACCCTGATCCAGGGATAAGGTTATTCACCAGAAGTTCAGTACTGCAAACTGGCTCTGAATGGCAAGGCAGCCAGAGAGCACTGTCCACCTGCCGCATCTCAACACGGTAGCCCAGAATAGGACTTCCCCCATCGCTGAGAGGTGTGAACCAGGACAGAGTGACTGATGTTGGCCCCTTGCTCACCAGTTCTGGATCCTCAGGTGGATCTGGTACAGCTAAAAGCAAACACATTTAATACGTGGAGTAAGGAGCCATAGGAAAAAGTATTGTATGTAATTTGTAAGTAATGATTTGCTGTCTTACACTTACTAATGGTAATTAACTTGGCAACTGAAATGGCATCCTGAGCAGCAAAGGTGATCTCCTGTGGTGATTGTAATTTGGCTTTTTTCAGGATCAGGCTGCAGGTGCATCCTTTAATTTTCATGGCCCAAAGGTCACCAGACTGGAGTTCAGATCCATTAGCGTACCAGTTCACCTCACTCTCTGGCACAGGCTCATTCAAAACACATGTGAACTCCACCTGCTCACCAACAATGGCTGTCCTATCCTCTAAAGGTTTTACCACTTCCAGTTGCAAACCTGAAATTAAATTACAATTCACAACATCAAATAATTAAAAAGTAAATAATTTATGATTTAGAAATTCATTGTAAAGGTACTTGTTTTGGTTGCTCTTCTGTGGATGTAAAATCCTGGTTTTTACCTTTGTTCTGAAGGTAAAAATTATATTATGTTCCATTTAATGCATTGTAAATCAGAAGTAATTTTCAGACAGCTCAAAATGTGTACACTTACAGAAATGTCATAACTATAAGATATTATCATAAAGCATTTTGGAAATCACTAATTAAAATAAAATGGTCCAGTTTCACTAAATACTTTGTCAAAATTATGATACTCTCAAATACTTATTTTTTCCCAATATTGGAAATGTCAGGATAAAAAAAGTTTTTCACAAAACAAAACATGCCTAATCAAATCAAATTGATTAGGCACTGTGAATTCTACACAGTTTGTCGGTTTATTAGGTGCTGTATCAGATTACCAACCCTTCTACCTACTGTCAGTGAAATGCATAGACATAAACTGACATATAGACAACTTGTCTTGTTCTCTACACAATACTGCATTGTTTGCAGTGATCTCTGTGTTTATTTATACACACCCTTTGTAATGATGTATTATGAGGTTCTGCATAGAAAGGAGTGATTATATTGAAAGGCACCTAAAACTCTACAAGGAACAAACTATTTAAAATGGTGAATTTGGTCAATCACCATATTGTGTAAAGGATACTACACATGGCACACACAATGCTTCCTGGAGCAAACAACAGCAAGACAGGTGTAAATGTGGTCAATCAGACTGCAAATGTACCCAAAACAATATTGAACTACTCTACAAGGCATCAGACAATTGGCAGGAGCTGCATCAACCTCCACACTTCAGGACATGACACCACAGATGGGAGCATCAACAATTTCTACACTTTTGATAAGTTTTCATCCTATACACACTTTGGAAGGTTTGTCTGCAATAATTTTTCATGCTTTTTTAAAATTCTTGGTGAGCCACAGTTTGGTGTTAGTAAAAGCCCTTACATATAGTTTATAGTTAGATGTTTACCAGGAGCCAGAGCACCGGACATTAGCAGCAACTTTAGAGTATTGTCAAATAGGAGATATTCGAGGATAGTTATCCATGTAGGTGCCAACAATATCCGTCTGCGGCAATCTGAAATAACTAAAGATAATATTAAAGAGGTGGTCAAATTAGCCCAGACGATGTCCGATGCCGTAATTTGCTCTGGCCCCATCCCAATGCGGCGCGGCGATGAGCCATACAGCAGGCTCACGGCGCTGAATCGCTGGATGTCCAAGTGGTGTTCAGAAAATCAAGTGGGCTTCATAGACAATTGGAAAAAGTTCGAGGGCAGGCCTGGTCT
>JAOXYF010000008.1:17271507-17283004 GCA_028565775.1 Sternarchorhynchus goeldii
GAGAGGTCCTGTACTGTCAGGGGTTATTCACAGTGAGAGAGGTCCTGTACTGTCAGGGGTTATTCACAGTGAGAGAGTTCCTGTACTGTCAGGGGTTATTCACAGTGAGAGAGGTCCTGTACTGTCAGGGGTTATTCACAGTGGGAGAGGTCCTGTACTGTCAGGGGTTATTCACAGTGAGAGAGGTCCTGTACTGTCAGAGGTTATTCACAGTGAGAGAGGTCCTGTACTATCAGGGGTTATTCACAGTGAGAGAGGTCCTGTACTGTCAGGGGTTATTCACAGGGAGAGAGGTCCTGTACTGTCAGGGGTTATTCACAGGGAGAGAGGTCCTGTACTGTCAGCGGCTATTCACAGGGAGAGGAGTCCTGTACTGTCTTAGTCATGTTCTACCATTTCCTAGTGCTCCTTGCCCAGGTTACAGCCCACTTTTGGGTAACCCCTATGTTACATATTTTTGAAAAATATTCTGCTGTCGCTGGGTTTCATGTACATTCACAAACAGGAATCTTTTCAGTTTATCAAGAAGTGATATTTCATCCAAAAAGTATTTCAAATCTAGTACAAGGTTCTATAGCACGTGTGACCTAACAAACATGGGCTTTACTGGAATAACAAGTATTTAAAAAAGAAATAAAGAAACAAGACTTATGTTGCCCACTCTACAAGAATGCTCTGGATGATGAAATGATTCATTTATTTTACTTACTGAGTCCCTTTTCCCAATACGTAGTTAAAACAGAGAATCTGAACTAGGCAGTACTAGGATTAAACTAGGCAGATTCCTTATTTAGGAAGCAATTCATCCTGACATAAACCTGGCAAAAGGCAACTATTTTGCAAACAATTCATGCAATTCTCTCTTGGACTACTCCATTACAAGATTTAATAAAGCAGACCTTCAGTGGGTGCTGGGAATCCATGGCCAATATGCAGACAAACATCCAGGAAACATGAAACTGTTTGTAAAGCATAATTTTTTTCTACATTTAAAAAATGTTATACACAATTTCTGATCTTTCTATTGCAGACAGCATCAAACCTGCTACTTCCAAAGATCCCACCACTTCCAAGAACCCTCCATGCAAATCATTTTCAAGAGCTAATCAGAAGCATCCAACCGCTGCTTGATGCAGCATGAAATACATCAATATAAGTTGAACATAAAAAAAAGAAACAAGTTAATATTCACATACTCGCATTGTTACTTTTTACACAACGGCAACGATTTTTACTTTGTGATTTTTTTACTTTGCTCAGATATTCACTGTAATCATGTACATTTAAAGTTCAATGTATTTGATTATAATAGGTTTTATACAACTAGCATGTGTCCAGGCTTTCTCTCAATTGTACCCATATACTAAAAAGCAAGTACCGGCCCTAAATACAATACTATATAGTAAGTATTTTATATGTTTATATAAAAAAAATTAAAGTACATCGCCTTTTTTAAAAAAAAACTTTTTAATGCGCTGGTTTTTTTTTTTACCCAAGCGCTTTTTGACAAGATGCACAACTTTGTACAGTAGCCTGGCTACAGTTCTGAGAATATGCTTCAGGATTAAGCATATTCTGTGAAACAAGTCCTTCAGCAAAACAATTCATTTAATTTAACTCTTATTTAATTACAAAAACATGATGTTATAACATTGACCTATGTTAATTATAATCATGTCCTGTTTACACTAGTGCTATGCATGGCAGCAGCAACTCCGATAGTGTCAGTGTTTTTTAAGTAATGTTTTCTATACTTGCTTATACAGACGATCGCTGTAGGCATGAAGTCTGACGAAGTGACAATGACTAAGCTTTACTTTGTGTCAGCTTCCACTATTATCCCTTAGTTTCTGTAGTAATTGTGATGTATAGAAAGCAACTTATCAGCTATGAAAGGGCTTGCAAGATTGCAAGATGTGTGAATATTAATGTCTTACCTATGATTACTACGGTTGCTTTAATTTTCTTGTTAAGGAATGTCTGTGCCTGTTTATTCTCTTAAGGACTATCTCTATTGTATCTTTTAAGTTGTTAATAAACACTATACTTGAATCTGTTTGAGACATCTGTGTTTCACTATCTTCTACGGACTCCCAAGTAAAATAACTGAATGTAAATCCCACATTTTGGACAAAAAGCAGGTATGTCATAAATCATAGAAACATTTGTTTTTCATACCATATATATGTGTATTACAAAGGTAACTTGTTCTTTTTAGAAACAGAATATAATTTAAAAATGAATTAATTTTATATCCTTTTTTCTATTAAGTCTTATCAATATTACAAACAGCTAGATCTATTAATGTATAAATTAATAAGTTTTATATCCTTATTTCTATTAAGTCTTATAAATATAAAAAAACAGCTAGGTCTATTAATGTATAAATGGTGCGTTTTATGACTATAACTGGTGCGTTACATGACTACAACCTTGTTTCTTGTATGGCAGTGTGTAAGAAACAGTGTGTAAGAAACAGCAAGAACTGAAACAAAAATGGTAAAAACAATACATTAATGCATTAATATATAAATACATCAATACATTAATATATAAATAAATAGTTCGCATAATGGCAAAATTAAATGAAAGGTCCTAAAATTGTTACACAACTTGCTACAAATTGTTTATCTGTGTCTCTATTCTTTGGTGGTTTTGGTAGTTATGCAAAGAGTTATGCATTTACTCAGCCAATAAAATATTATTTAACTTAACCAGTTAACTTTGAATTAAAGGATGGAGTCTGACTTAAGCTGGTTATAACTGATTAATGATTAGTAAGGTATAGAGAAATGTTTTATTCATACTTGAGCAAAGCCATAAGGTGCTGCATAAGCCCAGCATGACTGATTCTGATCATTTCAAAAGAGTGATGTAGCCCATGCACAGCTGTGCTGCAAAGCAAAACACTCATTCAGCATATTGAGGAGGAGGATACACAAACCCTTTTGTAGGTATCTGCAAGCACTGTAACATTTCTCTATAACAAACTACTTACATTACACATAACATATGATTATTCGCACTCTGCCCCCTAGAGCATTTGTCACTTTCTAGATTTGTGAAATGAGCCAACTAGAGCCAGCTAGGCACACAGTTAATTAGCATTTTAGTGACATTACATGACCCAGTATGTGTCAAAGGGCAACAATTCCTGTGTAATGACATGTGGCTCAATTATGACTTTTTCAAAGGTATTTGGAGCCTCCGGTGCTCCAGAACTATAGATAATATTGGTATTGGTATAACAACCTCCACAAATTTCCTTAAACTGGATGATTTATGTATACTTAAAGAGTACAGAGAGCGGATATAAACAGCATATTAACAAATAATGTTTTGTACTAGAATAATTTAAAAATAAGGGTAGTAAATATATCTGAGTGATAAGGTTGAGACATTTCTCATTTAAGCCTGTTGCCTTGTACACTCAATTTTTATGATTCCTTTAACAGCACAGATACACTGGAAATCTGGAATTATGGCTATATTTTTAGAAATGTATGTTTGCAACAAGATCTAGAAAAGTGAATAACAGTTTGTGAACAAGGTAACCTGCCATTAGTTTCATAAGAATTCTATGTAATGCCTTTTTAAAATACAATCTACCTGCCTTTCTGTGCCCAAGACAATCTGAGTTAACAGCAGATCAGTGGGGCTTTTAATGTTGGTATATTCTTAAAAAAATTCTCAGTGGTCAGGAAATGCATGGACATCCATGATCCAAACCATAGTACAATCTAGACTAGTTACCACAATGCTGCAGGACCTCAACAAAAGAGCTGCTCTCCTGCCCTCAAGACATGTACCTAGTCTGGTACCTTTCACTAACAGCCTCGCTGAAGATGTCAAGCTGCCCGTTTTGAACAGGATGGTGCCCGAGTCATTTGGTGCGAGGTTCTTTAGGGTGAGGGTGTGAACATTGTCTTCACCCACCCCAATAACACTGAAGGGACAGTTCTCCAAACGAGTGCCATCCAGCCACCACTGGACTCTCCCTTTAGCACGTCGAGACAGCTGGCAGGAGAACACTGCCTGCTCTCCCATAAACACATCAGTGTTCTTTAAACCAGACACTATGAGCACCTCAGCTTCTGCAGAGACCACACACAAACACTGCTCAGCTATTTAAATAAATAATAATCTTAATAGATTCCATTTTTCTGAGTAACCAAATTTTATGAAAGGAAAACCACAGTGAAGTTAAATATTGTATATTTTGATAGAAAACGTATGTATTATGACTGCTGAGTATATGCTGAGTATATGCTGTGATATGGACAAGTAATAAACAAATAAGGAAAAACATTATGCACATGTTAAATACCATGATTGCTTTTACTATGCCTTCAAAACCATTTTTAAAATACTTGCAAAGAGGCAACTGCAAGCACACAAACAAAATGTGCTTTTAAGAATTTGGTTAACTATTGAATGATAAATAGTTGAGTTTACAGGCAGGTTTTTTCACAGCTACATACACATCAAAGCCAACACAAAGTTGCCCCCTTTACTTGAGTCGCCGCAAATTCTTTGTGAGATTAAAGTTTTAGGACTATTCTGTGACAAAATCAAACCCATCTAAATATGTCTATTCAACACATATTGTAGCACTGGTATGAAAAACAACACTGAACAATATTCATTACCTTGCACTGAAACTGAAGCTGTTGTCAACTGCTCTCCAGCATCACAAGTATAGTATCCGCCATCCTCTGGTTTCAGGTCGTAGATGTGGAGCTCTTGTATGCATCCATCCTTTTTCATCTCATGTTTCTTACCAGGTTGCAGAACTACTCCCCCTTTTCGCCATTCCACACTGAGATCTGGCTTGGAAAGCTCACAGTGTAAAGTAAGTGTGTCACCCTCAACAGCATCCTGGTTCTGTAGCTCCTTGCGGAAGAATACTGGTATTCCTAGAGATGTGTGCAAGAGGAAGAATGGAGAACAGGATTTTGAGACATTTCCTAATGTTCAGAGACAACCCTCCTTGTTTCATACCACTGAGACCACTCTCTTTGTTCATCCTCTGATTCCATAATCATAGATAACTCCACATACTCCAGGCAACAACGTTGTAAATAATGAGGAACCCTCATTCCACCGTTTAACCATACAAGATATGATATATCTGACTGAAACCAGCAGATATCATACAACCACACACTCTGTTTACCTTTTACGGTAAGAGTGGCGCTGCTTTGTGAATCTCCACTTTTGCAGGTGTACTGTCCTGCATCCGTCTCCCTCACCCTAAGGATACGTAGTTGGTGGATGGCTCTATCCTTGTAGAACAGGTGTCTGTCCTCTGCCTTAATCAACACCTCATTTCTGTACCAGGAGACAGAGGCCTCAGGGCTGGAGGTCATGCATGAAAGAGTGACCGTCTCTCCCTCTTTGGCCGTTATGTCCAGAGGTTTCTCTAAGAATACAACTACATAGGAAAAACCCAAACCCATGAGCTATTATATCACCATATCTGCTTCGAATATAAGAAGCTTAACATAGTGAAAATGATCATTTAAGGTTTATATAGCTCTGAATTAATTCTGAACTAACATGGAAGATGGCTCCCTTCTTTGACACAAATGTGTGATCAAAGTATGCTGCAGTAGGGCATCGTTTTAATGAGTAATATATTACACTGAGTGCACATAAACAAACATTAAGACATACCATAGCAAACATAGCAGATAATGTTAAGATAATGTTTGCTGTAACATTTACAAACAACGCTCTCGAGCAGCACCCTAATGTAATTCAGGATGACTAATGCTGTCTCCATAATGACAATGCACCCTAATGCAATTTCTCTCCCTCTCTCCACTCTGTGTTTTCAATCTCTCTGTCTCCACTCTATGCTTTCAATATCTTTCTCTCTCTCTCCACTCTGTTTTCAGTCTGTCTGTCTCTCTCTCTCTCTCTCTCTCGCTCGCTCTCCACCCTATGCTTTCTTTCGGTAACCCCTTTTATTATCCCACAGGAAAGCACAAATGTAACTTCACTGAACTAAACTTTTGTTGACCCAAAACCACAGAACTGCTTCTCATGTATACTGTTTTCCATCTTCCTGTAAAAAAAAAAAAAAAAAACGATTTTCCTACTTCTTACATTTTCAAGTAACAATTGCTAAATATTGTATATAAATTAAGTACAGTCTACAGCTGAAACTGTTCTTGACTATCATGTTTCAGTAGCTTTTCAACCTCAATAATTATTTGAATGTTAAAGTTACTGAGGCAATGTTCTTAGGCTTCCCCTAACCCTAACCCTTACTATAACCATAACCCTAACTCTAACCCTAACCCCAACCCTTACTATAACCATAACCCTAACTCTAACCCTAACCTCAAACCTTACTATAACCCTAACTCTAACCCTAACCTCAAACCTTACTATAACCATAACCCTAACTCTAACCCTAACCTCAAACCTTACTATAACCATAACCCTAACTCTAACCCTAACCTCAAACCTTACTATAACCATAACCCTAACTCTAACCCTAACCTCAACCCTTACTATAACCATAACCCTAACTCTAACCCTAACCTCAACCCTTACTATAACCATAACCCTAACTCTAACCCACACATAGTTAGACACAACAATGAGACAAACCAAACAACTTGAGCAGTGGAAGCCAGTTAGTCTTCCATTACCTTTGGGTTTTTCCTGCACCACCAAGCAGGCCACACTCCTTTCTCGACCAACCACAAAGGCTACATCACCAGAGTCATCAGGTGTGACCATTTTCAGCACTAGGTTGTGTTCCCTCCCTTGGCAGCTGATCTGATTCAAGTCATTGTTTTGTAGGTGATTGGAACCTAGCCACCATTCAGCATAAGTTATTCCTTTCTGGGACACCTCACACTGGAACACAGCATCTTCACCAGACGTCACTGTTACATCCTTAAGTTCTCTTGTAATTCGTACACGTTCTAGTCAGAGAGACAAGGGGGGCAAAAAGCCTACTCTTTCAATGGATAAAATAAAACAAATATATCACTTCTTAAAGTTAACTTTAAATTGTTTAAAAAATACATAGTTTAAACTTTAAATAGTTTTAAAATATACAACATTCAGTGATATTTTAAAGAGAGAGTGTCTCAGAGTACTTTATGGCTTGATAAATATTAGATGGACTTTTACATGTGATCAGAATGATAAGTGGCAGCATTACAGAAAATTAGGACAGCTTAATACAAAGAAACAATCAAACTCATTACCTTTGATGGTCAAGGTAGCGATACTTTGTTTGTTTCCTCCTCTACATGTGTATTCACCAGCATCATCCATTGATAGGTTGTGGACCACGAGAGTTTGGATAACTCCATCCTTCCGAATAGTATACTTCTCTCCTTCACACAGGACTTGTTTGCCTTTCATCCATGTCACAGGAGCATCAGGGACTGAAGTTTCACAGCAGAGTGTGGCATTGTCTCCTTCTGTGACCTCTTGGCTCTTCAGATCCTTAGCAAAGAGCAGGGCAGGGAGTGCTAGAAGGACATAATGAGATACAGAACCAATGAGAGGTGAATTAACAGATTTTTAAATCTCAGCCTATAAAAATTATAATTAGAAATGTGGGAAAAGTGGCAAAAACACACACAGGGTGGATTAAGTACCAAAAGCATTGGTAAGATAAATTATAATTACAAATACATCTATATTATCATCATGTATGTGAAGGCAAAAAACAGCAAAATATATTCCAAAGTGCCCTGTGCTCTAATGTCTAAATGACAAGTGTGTCTTTGATGAATACTATTAAATTATTTCATGTGTCCAAAGGGAACGGTCTGAAAAAGATTGCATCAGCAAGTGAATTTATGGTTCAGTTATTGCAATTCAAAGCTCAACAGCAATGGCAGATATATACTTATATTCCATAATTTTAATGCTCCCAAACATCAATATGTAAGCAAATTCAATCATGACTTCAGGGGTGACAACACTACAGTGTATGTCGTAATACAGAGCAATAATACAATATCGGTTGTAATAATACAGAACTGAGAGCAGAGAAGTAAAAGTGGAATGGGTCTCAATTCCACTGTGGAAAATATCTAACAAGCTTTGGCAAGATATGTTAAACAAATGATAAAAATGCCTATTTATAGTATTTTATATTAATAACTTCACAGTATCTCTGAAGTATACCATTTCTGAAGTATTGCTGCTCAAAATGAACAGTGAAATAGCTGAGAGATATGAAAGACCAGAGACAGGTCACAGTGCCAGAGTCTTTTGGGGTGACACTCCTTAGGGTAAGGGTATGCCTTTTGCCCTCCATTCGGATGCTATTTATCTCATTTTTCTGGAGAGGAATATCCTGAAGTGCTCACTGAACATCCTGGGCATTTTCTTGAGACACAAAGCACTCAAAGGACACAACATCCCCTTCATTTACAATGCAGCTCTTCAACCCAGTCTCAATGGTTACATCAAGCTCTGTTTAACACAGACTGCCATGGTTAAATTTCAGAATAATGAACGCCTCAAGAGTTTCAGAATTGGAATGGGTGTTTCAAAGATCCATTTATTAACTAAATGATTCTTAGCAGCACATATGAATAAGAAATAACATTGTGCAGTAGTGCAGGTCATGTGGTCCCAAGAAACTATACATACGTCTTGCTTGCTGTATCACAGTCATCAAACTATACATGTTCACCTAAATGTTGCCCTCATTAGTTGCCTCAGTGGAGGCTCAAGACATAAAATTATCAACAATTGCAAGGCCAGCCATTACACATAGAGTGATGGAGATAGGAGAGAAGAACAACTGTGTCTTACAGAGTAGCAAGAACAGAAGGCCGATCATTCATATGTTATGGTATAAGGTATTTAAGTCAAGTGTTATCAGATTTATTGTGCAAAAGTTTGGGGCTCTGCCATTCCAATAGCATGAGACTTTGCCGGAATAGTCAATATTTTACAAACTTTGACATGCCGAAATGAGGCAGTAGTTTGAATAAGGTTTAAAAAGTGTAGAGGAGTGGATTTCATACAAGTATCATAGTTTCAGGAAAGAAAATGTGCAAGGTAAGGTTCAAAGTAAACAAGGACTAATCAAGAACAAAAAATAAGTCATTTTCTGGTGCAGAAAATGAATACATGGTTGGTGGTAGTTAAGAACATGATTTGGACCCTTCACAGTGAGTTTGGCAAAGGTCACTCCATGTTTAGAATCACAGGGGTACATGTGACCACTGAAGAACTAGAAGATGAACAACACAAACTGGGTAATGATGGATGAGCTATCATCTCTAGCATCTACAAGGTGGACCAACAAGATAGGAGTGTTTTAACAGAATGGACAGTTTTAAAAAAATGGACAGTTTGCTGTGTCTGATCACGTGTGTCTACTTGTACCAGTACACACATTAACACCACTCCATCAGTGTCACCATAGTGCTGAGAGTGATCCACCACCCAAGTAATACCTGCTCTGTGGTGGTCTGGAGGGTGGGAGACAGGAGGAATCCTGTATGTTGAACAATAGGGTAAAAGGGGGGCAAAGAAAGTATGCATAAGAACAGATAGATTACAGTCTGTAACTATTCAACTGTTGAAAAGTCCTATATGGCAAGTGGAGATAAAAAAAAGTGAGTGTATCAAAGTCATTTGGAACTCATGTCAATACATGAATATATTAAAAGATATTACAAGTATTATGTGTCATGGATAATTGTGTAATTTAATTATCCTCATATTTCTTTGTTTAATTTATTTCTAAGGAGCACATTATGGTGGATTTGAAAATAGCAAGTGGCTGGGAGTCCTATACTTGAGGGATTATGACAAACCACAGGTAATGGTGGAGTATCCATTATTATAGAAAGTTTTAAATTCATTTTTAAACAATTTGAATAATTAGTTTCTCATTATTGGACCAGCTACTCAAGGAAAGCAACTGTAGTCACTATTTCCCTTTAGTACCGGTTCTCTAAATTTGTTTTTTTGCTTTAGTTTTGTTTTTTCATTCGTTTTATTACCTTTATTTGGTCATTTATTATTGATTAGTCTTATGATTTTCGATTTTTATTTTTCTCTTTTATGAGCTGTGTTTCTTTAATGGTTTGCATTTAGTAAGCAATTATTTGTTTGTTTGTTTTCCTGAGCTATTGCTAACTGGACCACTGCAACGCTGGTTATACTTTGTATTGTATTGGTGAAATTGTGTGTTGTCACTGGAGGTGTGTTAATATTGTGTTAACTTAATATTTAATATAGAGTTATGTGATAACTTGAGATTGTGGTGTACATTGTATTATAAAGATTAAACACTTTAGTAGATTGTGATTTATTGCTTTTTTGTAGCAGCAATATGGCTACACAGATCAAGATTTTACAAAGATATCAGCATAAAATAACATCACAATTACACATCTAATGTTTTGCACATATGGGAAATGCAGATTTGCCTTTTCCTATCATGTGCATGTCTGTAACTTAGAAGTGTTTTATTGTTTTCATTTTAATGGCTTTTGTTCAGATTCACAGTCTGACCAATGATACTTGAGTTAAACGGTAATACAAGTAAAGCCAATTGTACTGTGATTAGAGCAATAACTTTAGCAAGTATCACATTTTGATGTACATTACTCTTTCAAGGCTATCCAAAAGTGAAAGGTCTTCATCAGCTTTTGTGAAAAGATTGAAAATAATTTTAGAAAAAGTGTGTGACAAATGTTGACACTCATAGAAATGTCAGCAGGTTTCCTAGACCATGTTTAGTCCTAAACCTAGATTAAATAGAACTTTATTTAATTAGTAATCCATTCAGACATCCAGGTAATTAAAAATTCATATACTGTGTCTTAGAACTGTACCTGGCGTCTCATCAAAAGAACAATTAAAACATCTCTCTATAGATATGACACTGTACTCTCTAAGCCCAAGTCTCCTGCAAATGATCTTAGGTTGAGAAGTCTACCTATCCAACAATGTACCCATATACCAAGCAAAGCACAAAATGTGCCGTTACACAAATTTCTTGCCAATTAAGATGTCTAAAAACCTAAAAACTACACGTGGTCTTAAAAAATCAGATGTCATTCTCTTCTTCTTTTATTATAAGTTTTTCTTGTGCAAGCTCAGGATGTCATTTTCCCCAGGGAGGCAATTATTTTCCAGCCCTTTTTTACATCTCTGTGTACGTGCCATAACGTCTTTGCAGTTGATCCAGGATTTAGCTGCATGACTTATATTCAGTCCACCCAAGTTCCTGCACATTACTCCACTACTGAGTTCCAGTCACTGGTTGCCAATATCAGATTTAAGCCAAAAATGCCTTCACCTACCTGAAAACACCGGTCAAACCTCAACATATTAGACATATTATGGCAATATCTGTTCGGTAAGCCATCTTGTAAACAAACTTTTTGACAGAAAAAAATACTACAAAAATAATCGTTCCTACCCTTGATCTTCATGTTTGCTGTGGTCTTCTGGTCTCCACACATACATGAGTACTGGCCAGCATCTTCAG
>JAOXYF010000008.1:17290210-17307472 GCA_028565775.1 Sternarchorhynchus goeldii
CCCCCCTCTAACACTGTCATGGATCCCCCCTCTAACATTGTCATGGATCCCCCCCCCCTAACACTGTCATGGATCCCCCCCTCTAACACTGTCATGGATCCCCCCTCTAACATTGTCATGGATCCCCCCCTCTAACACTGTCATGGATCCCACCCTCTAACATTGTCATGGATCCCCCCCTCTAACATTGTGGTTCCTGTGTCCCTGCCCTGTCTCATGTTCTGTTCTCTACATCCTTAATGTCCGTGCCTCATGTTTAGCCCTCATTATTCACATCATTTACATCCCTTGTGTTTTTTTCATTGTTGCTGAAGACCTTTTCTGTATCATGTTCATGTAGTTATTTTCAAGTTTATCAGGCCTAAAAATGTCTTTATCTTGTTCTTTTATTATGGTCATAATTTGATTATGATTATGGTACCACACTGCATGTTGCTTTGTCACCATGCCCTTCTTTGGATGTGTCTGGATTTTCCCCCATATAAATGGTAAAAATAACTGATCAGTCAATCTTTCTATAGTTAATTTTAACGAAACAATGATTTAATTTATGTTAAGAAACTTTTATTTTTTTGGAATGTGGTGGGAGGTGTGGTATGCAGGTTGGTAAGGCAGGTCACAGGTGTGGTTATACTTGTGACCTGCCACCACATTCCAAAAAAATAAAAGTTTAACATACATTAAATCATTATTTTGTTAATATTAATTATATAAATATTGAATTATCAATTATTTTTTTCTGATTTGAAAACTTTAAACAGTCCACACCCTGCACTTTCTGATCTCACCTAAAACTGAAAGATATTTCCTACAAATATCTCCATGTCCTAGTCAATGGCAATCAAGGATTTCCAGCAACACATTGTAAACAGTTTCTGTATCACCTTACCTTCAACGATGAGCTGGGCCTTGCTCTCACAGCTCCCGGCCTGACAGCGGTACTCTCCAGCATCATCAGCATTCAATGCCTGAATGATTAGCTGCACTTCAGAGGAGCTTTGCTTCATGATATACTTGCTGGAGCCTTCCAAAACAGTCTGACCCTTAAACCAAGTCACGTCTTTAGGAACAGCTGACAGTTTACATGTCAGCTTCACTGAGGCCTTCTCCTTGCCAGTCACATCTTTGAGAGGTTCTACCACCTCAATGGGCCGCTCTGTGGAGTAATTTATAACACTTTTACATCTGTTTTTTCCAACTGTAAGGGACAAATTATTAACAGCATATGACAAAAAAGATGCAGATAATGTGGCTTGTGGCTGAATATTAGAATTCAAAGAATACAGTCTTAGGCAAATATCATAAAGATAATGTTTTATCAACCAGTAACATTCCACTTTTATTACTGAAACGAACACAAAAGATACCAAATGTATCTTTTGTGTCCAATTTCGAAGCAATCCTGCCAGACACCTTATAAGAGCAACTGTAAGTAACTGTAAGTGACAAATCAGTTTACAGGAAATGCAAAATCAGTATACAGAAAATGCAAAATCTCCAAAGTTAAGCCATGTAACTTAGGTTATTATTAAAAAATTATCCAAAACAAATCAGCCTTGTTAAAATGTCTATTACAGTAGTGCTTGACAGTGACCAGCAAAGCTTCCCTAACCTTTCACAGTGAGCTTGGCGGTGGATTTGCTTTTTCCGGCAGTGAACTGCACGGTTCCTGACATAGAGGACTTGGTTTTCTTGAACGTAAGCCGATGCATTGTGCCTTCTTTCTCCATCTCAATCTCACTGCTCTCCTTCAGATACTCTCCATTCAGGCTCCATTTCACTGGCTTGACTGTTTCCACACTGATTTCCACCTCAAAGTGCGCTGCAAATGGTTCTGTCACCTCCACTGCACTAAGCTCCTTCACAATGCTGATGGCCTGCTCTGGAGGTCACCATGACAATAAAATGCTATATTAAGTCACCAAATTTATAAAAAACTTTGCACATATAATCCCAAGGACAAAGAATGAATATACTTTCATATAATCAGAAGTACTTTTTACTCTTACGGAGATGCAGTAATTGAAGTAGTTGGATACTCTAAAATATACTCACAAATAGAAGAATTGATAATAAAATAAGAAAACCAAATCACAGATTAACAACTGCTTTCAAATATTTTCATGTAACCTTTGACAAAAATGTAACTAACAATGGGTATATGACATTTTCATTCAGCTCTAGCCTATTGTTAAAATCTTCCCTTGTTAATGATCAGAATATCTTGCATTTACCCTCCACAAGCAGTTGACATGAGGTTTTGTCATCAATAGCATCACATGTGTATGTAGCCTCATCACCAGAGTCCACGTCATTGATGGTGAGTTTGCGGTAGACATCCTCGCTGGCTATGTCATGCTTCTTGCTGTGTTTGAGCTCCTTTTTGTTCTTGTACCATGTAACCTTGGCACTGGCCCGAGACACCTGACACTCTAAGTGTCCACGGTGTTTGTACATCGCAATTTTGTCCCTCAGTTTCTTTACAAATCTCACTGGTAGTTCTGTAATAATTTAGATTACAATAACTTATAGACAGATATTTAGTCCATTAGTTACAACAGTTATATTAATATATGAAACTCATGCAACAGTGTGACATTGTGCCCACTTTAAACCACTAACCTTTGACCTTTAGCTTAGCAGCTGATGAGACCGTCTCAGCCTTGAACATAATTTCACCTGCATCTTCAGCCTTCACAGATTTGAAGAGAAGAACAAATGTTCTTCCTGCGAAATGTTGCGATGTATAGTAAAAAAAAAGAACTCAGAAGGGTAAACCAGCATTCTGCCTGTGGATTTAACCACAACTTGGTTTTTCATATATAGCTTTGCTGTTGGACTGACCTTCTTGTCTCAACTTGATGTTGTCACCAGGTTTGATTCTGACCTCACCCATATACCACTGGCCATCAACCTCATCATGAGACACCTCACAGACAAATGCTGCACTCTCCTTCTCTGTTACCTCCAGCTCCTGCAGTTGCTTTATTATCTTAATATCTCTGGCTGTGAGAAAAACAAAAAGAAGAATCACACTGGTGGAAACCCGAGACATGAACTGGTTCTGAGACTAAAGATAAGTACAACTGCCTGATGATTCAAGTAGTCTGTTTTCCCTTTTTTTGTTTCCTTGTGGTATTCAGAATAACAACCTATCAAAAACAGGTTGTTTTTGAAGTAAAACAACCCAAAATCTCACCTTGAACTACAAGCTTAGCCGAGGTGCTGTCATCCAGTGTTTTGCATATGTACTGGCCTTGGTCTTCATAAGCACATTTCTGTATGAGGAGGCTACGCTTGCGGCCTTGGGAATGCATACCATATTTCTTTCCTAGTTTCAGTTCATCCCCATCCTGTAAAACAGATACTCATGCTCACATATGCAAATACTATATACATAATCCATATACAAGTGTTGGTCATAAAATTAGAATATCACGAAAAAGTTTATTTATTCCAATAATTCAAAAGTGAAACTTGTATATTATATTCATTCATTACAGACAGATATTTCCAATGTTTATTGTTTTGAATTTTGATTATTATAACTGACAACTAATGAAAATCCCAAATTCAGTATTTCAGAAAATTAAAATATTGTGAAAAGGTTCAATATTGAAGACACCTGGTGCCAAAACAAAAGCCATTCAAAAATGTGGGGGAGATTCACAAAGAGTGGACTGCAGCTGGAGTCAATGCTTCAATAACCACCAAGCACAGACCTATGCAAAGCATGGGTTTCAGCTGTCGCATTCCTTTTGTCAAGCCACTCTTGAAGAAGAGAAGTGTCTTGACTGGGCTAAAGACAAAAAGTCTTGGACTGCTTGGACTGGACTGCTGCTGAGTGGTCCAAATTTATGTTCTCTGATGAAAGTAAATTTTGTATTTTCTTTGGAAATCAAGGTACCAGAATGTGGAGGAAGAGAGGAGAGGCACAGAATCCATGTTGCTTGAAGTCCAGTGTAAAGTTTTCACAGTCAGTGATGATTTGGGGTGCCATGTCATCTGCTGGTGTTGGTCCATTGTGTTTTCTGAGGTCCAAAGTCAACGCAGCCGTCTACCAGGAAGTTTTAGAGCACTTCCTGCTGCTGACCAACTTTATGGTGATGCAGATTTCATTTTCCAATAGGACTTGGCACCTGCACACAGTGCCAAAGCTACCAGTACCTGGTTTAAGGACCATGGCATCCCTGTTCTTAATTGTCCAGCAAACTCGCCTGACCATAACCCTATAGAAAATCTATGGGGTATTGTGAAGAGGAAGATGCGATACACCAGACCCAACAATACAGAAGAGCTGAAAGCCACTATCAGAACAACCTGGGCTCTCATAACACCTGAGCAGTGCCACAGACTGATTGACTCCATGCCACCCGACATTGCTGCAGTAATACAGGCCAAAGGAGCCCCAACTAAATATTGAGTGCTGTACATGATCATACTTTTCATGTTCATACTTTTCATTTGGTCAACATTTTCTAAAAATCCTTTTTTGTATTGATCTTAAGTAATATTCTAATTTTCTGAGATCCTGAATTTGGGATTTTCATTAGTTGTCAGTAATAATCATCAAAATTAAAAGAAATAAACATCTGAAATACATCAGTATGTAACGCTTGAGCCCCGGAGGGTTGCAATAAGCCGACAGGACTCACGTGCGCAACAAACATAAACCGCTTTATTCTTGATTTAAGGAACACGAACGTCGACATCAACATCAAAGACCGACAACACATTGTGACACACACACGCTTTTAAACGCTCACCCTGACAAGACACAGGTGTGACGTATTACAAACACAACAAGCTCATTCACGCGTCACGCCCACCACCCTGGAACATACACATACTCTCATTCATACAACACGACAACAGAACACACCTCCACACAGACACACCCACACAGACACGAGACGGGGAAGGTGGCCAGGGCGGACATCGTGACACAGTGTGTGTGTGTAATCAATGAATATAATATACAAGTTTCACTTTTTGAATGGAATTACTGAAATAAATCAACTTTCTCATGATATTCTAATTTTATGACCAGCACCTGTATTACATACATAATCAAAGACTAGTTATGTTCTTGTTTATGCCTATGACATGGCCTATTTGATAATGCCCAAAATATTGATTTTATTTCAGAAATTTAACCAATATACCTTAAACCACTTTACATCAGCATTTACTCTGGACACCTCACACTCAAAGATGGCTTTGTCCTTTTCTGGAGCTCTGATGTCCTCCAGTGGTCTGATAAACTTTGCTGCAGGTTCTGTAAACAGAAAACAACAGTCTGTTCATATTCTCAGTACTGAACACAAATGGCCCATTAGTTTTTTTATTTAATAGGTACAACTACCTGTGACTGTGAGTCTTCCAGAGGTATGAACACCTTCAGCCTGAAAAGAGATGATGCCAGCATCTTCCATCTTTAGCTGGGACATGGTCAATGAGTGCTTATTGCCCAGAGCCGTAATAAGGATTTTGGAGCCTGCTCTCAGTTTCTGTCCATCCTTGCTCCAGGAACCCTCTACATCAGGCTGGTTAAGCTCCACTTCCATAGTCATTGTCTCCTGTTCACGTACTGTTATCTCCTTTAAGCCCTTGACCACAACAATCTTCTTCACTAAGTACCATTCCAAGAAAAAAACAGCAGAGAGTGGTTGAAACTACTGATTACAGGTTTAATAATAGCTGGTGTCTGAGCGGAGGTTATAAAGACACTATTCCCAAATGTTAATCAAGGATACTGCAATATAACTTCTGTCAATCTCCCTAAATAGGGAAATCTTGAGTTTTTAATGGCCCTGAATTAAATAAATAGTGGCTAAATAAAAACAATAAGATTTAAGAGTATACTTACCATATTATGAAAGTTTTAGTTATAGAGCATCATATAATTATAGTTACAAGGATTTTATAACAAAGAAACAATATACATTATAAACCAGCAGAATGCTTACGTTCCACTGTCAGTTTGGCCTGAGTCTTGTCATCTAGGGTTTCACATGAGTAGAGCCCTCGATCAGCATAGGTCACACGTTGAAGGATTAGACAATGTTTGGTGCCATCGATCTGAATATTAAGATTGCCCTCAGACTGCAACACAACGCCATTCCTCATCCACTTAACATCCCTGGATTGCTTGCTCAGTTCTACCTCCAGCTTCACTGTGTCCTGCTCTTGAGCTGTGATACTTTCTAGCTTCTTCTTGAAGGTAACAGGGAGCTCTGCAGCAATAAGGCAAGCAAACCCCCAAATTGCACAGTAGAAATGCATACATGTGTTCAATTGTTTCAAGTACAAAGAATTAATCCCTTTGTAGTCAAATAGCCTCACACCAAATTCATTCATTTTTGGGGGGAGAATTGACAAACATAAAAAGCAGTGATAAAGTTTCTTTTCAGAGCTATTTTATAGGTCCTCCTTTACGTTCAACATTAATTTAGGTAGATATAAGTGTTGACTTACGTTGCACTTGCAAAGTTGCTTTAGACACCTTCCCTTCTGCATCAACGGTTACCTCTCCTGCATCCTCCAGTGTGACTCCTGTGATGGTAAGAGAGTGGCTGGTGCCCCCATGAGCTACCGTGAACTTGGCCCCAGTGGGTACAGGCGCATCTTTCCACAGCCATCTCACACTCACATCCGCAGGGGTGATGGAACATTTAAAAATGGCATCTTTCCCTTCATTTGCAACAACGTTGCTCAGCTTGGAAGTGAACTTTACAAATCGTGGAGCTGTAAATGCACATATAAAATTAGGTCAGTTAATACTGTGAAATATGCTAAAAGTTGGAAAGTTTTCTTTAATACCGTTTTAATGCTAAAAAATTGGAAACGGTAATAATACTGTTAATGCATTTAAATGATGTCAGCTTTCATACTTAAAACACAGTATCTTTACACCTCTGTGTAAGAGCAGTAAAGCTCACCTTTAATTGTGATCTTGGCAGTGATCTTGTCATTTTTGCATTCACAACTGTACTCCCCTTCATCTTCCCATGCTACAGAGCGCACGGTCAGCAAACGCTGAGTTCCATCAGCATGGATGGTATATCTGCCACTAGACTTAATTTCTCTGCCATTGTGTCTCCAGACCACATCACCTACAGCTCGGTTCAATTGGCAAGACAGTATCATATTGCTCTCCAGGGCTACAGATGCTGGCTCTAACCCAACCACAAATTTTAGAGGAGCTTCTGATAAAAAGAATATAAGAAAACAGTTGTAGTAGCAACATTTGATCACATGAAAAAATGTTAATGACACATGATGCATGAAACTTTAGCTGTCTGACCTTTTATTTGAACTTTGAATTCCATCTTATCACCAGCCATCTGACACATGTAAGTTCCACTTTCTTTTGCTTCACAAGACTTAATGACGAGGGTCCGAGAGACACCTTCTGTCTTCATTTCACATCTATCACTCTCTTTCAGTTGTATTCCATCCCTGAACCAGTTAACACTTGCATGTGCAGATGTCACCTCAGTTGTCAGATTAATGTTCTCAGTTTCTTGCACCACAACAGTTTCCTTCATTTCAGGTTTCCTCTGAAATTTAGCAGAAAGATCTACAAAAGAGAAAAAAAGAAAGAATTGAGATACAGTTCAACTTAACAAGTTTTTAAAGATTTTTTCATAGATGCATTATTCTTAATAGGAGGGCAAAATTCTGCCATCAGCGAAATTGGCACCAAAACTAGTGTTCTGCCAACTGTCGGGATGCTTAACACCTAATAAGTGTCCGAAAAAATAACAACTTCCCGCAAATAAGTTAATTATATCTCTTACATCAATATTAAGTTAAAACACCAGATTTCTTTATTCCAGTAGTATATACCATCTATGTAATGTTTTACTGTGATATATTAACCGCTTACCCCTATGCCGGATATATCCGGCGTAATAGCGATAATGCTGGTGCCTTACTACCGGAATTATCTGGCACAATCAGCTTCGCTCAATGCGCTGCCTGGAGTGCGACATAACCATGGTCTAGCATGTATATTATTGACAGACTATGCTTGGGCAACCTGTGGGTTATTTTTGACCGGATTTTTTGTGTCCACAGCTAGCGTGATTGTTGTTTGTTCACATGATACAAAACCGAAAGTTGTGAACATGGCGAAGCATAAGCTCACTACAAGTAAGGTTTTGCAAGCTTGGGTTAGGGTAAGGCTAAGAGTTAGGGTTAGGGTTTGTTCCAAGAAGGGTCAACGCAGAGATGTACAGACATTCTGTTTTAAGTGCCCCAGTTCTCCTGGACTGTGTGTATTTCCTTGCTTTGACCTGTGGCACAGTAAACTGAAATACTAAGAATAATAACTGCTAATGAACATGTTCGAATCACATTCGAGAACGTTTGATTTGTGACTACAAACTAACTATTTGTTTGAAACTTCAGTTAAAAAGTACTAAAAAGAGTTTAGAATAGCACATAAATATGTGTTTTGTTGTGTGTTCTGTTCAGTTTATCAAATAAACAACTATTACTATTAATTAGGCCTTTAAATATAAGGGATATTAAAAAACACAAAATTTCAATAAATATAGCCTGGCGTGGGGAGTTTTTAGGGCCCTGGCAGTCAAAGGGTTAACTGTTCTAGTAAACAGAAAATAAAGAATCACATTAATGGCAATGCACAAAAGACAAACAGTAAACTTGCCTTCCACACAAATCTTAAAGACCATCTTCTCATTCCCCACTTCACAGGTGTACTCTCCAGCATCCTTCTTCTCCACACTGTCCAACACCAGTTGACGACTTTTGCCCTTCGCTTCCATGTGGACAGTCTTGCTGGAGCTCAGCAGCTTGCCATTTTTATACCATTTCACCTCAGTCTTGGAGTCAGACACTTCACAGCTCAGTGTGGCTTTCTGAGAGGCAGATACGTTCACCTCCTTCTGATAGGAGTCCTTGTTGGTGAAAGTGACCTGACGTTCTAAATAGAACATTGTGAGTCAGTCAAAGGGATCATCAATAAATTTTTATTTGTTCATCAAACTTCATTCACACTGTAGAAAATAACCGCACTGAGTAGAACTGTACAAACTTGATGCAAAACTATCTTGAAACAGAACAACGCCAAAGTTAAAAACTACAGATAGACAACTCTACCATCTAGAGAAACAGAAGTAAACAAAGCTGAGAAATCTGTTACAGATGCAAAACTGCAGTCATAAACTTACTCATAAACTAGCTAAAAAGCAGAAAGAATTTCAATTAAATTCATAATTCAAAAGAACCAAGAGTTTTTGATACTGATCATAGACATATATGTACATACTCAATAACCCATTGTTATGCTGTCTTTCAAAGGCCACCTTAAATGCTACAAACAAAATAGACATTAAAGTGCCCCTTACCTGCCACACAAATCTTAAAGACCATCTTCTCATTCCCCACTTCACAGGTGTACTCTCCAGCATCCTTCTTCTCCACGCTGTCCAACACCAGTTGGCGACTTTTGCCCTTCGCTTCCATGTGGACAGTCTTGCTGGAGCTCAGCTGCTTGCCGTCTTTATACCATTTTACCTCAGTCTTGGAGTCAGACACTTCACAGCTCAGTGTGGCTTTCTGAGAGTCAGATACGTTCACCTCCTTCTGATAGGAGTCCTTGTTGGTGAAAGTGACCTGACGTTCTAAATAGAACATTGTGAGTCAGTCAAAGGGATCATCAATAAATTTTTATTTGTTCATCAAACTTCATTCACACTGTAGAAAATAACCGCACTGAGTAGAACTGTACAAACTTGATGCAAAACTATCTTGAAACAGAACAACGCCAAAGTTAAAAACTACAGATAGACAACTCTACCATCTAGAGAAACAGAAGTAAACAAAGCTGAGAAATCTGTTACAGATGCAAAACTGCAGTCATAAACTTACTCATAAACTAGCTAAAAAGCAGAAAGAATTTCAATTAAATTCATAATTCAAAAGAACCAAGAGTTTTTGATACTGATCATAGACATATATGTACATACTCAATAACCCATTGTTATGCTGTCTTTCAAAGGCCACCTTAAATGCTACAAACAAAATAGACATTAAAGTGCCCCTTACCTGCCACACAAATCTTAAAGACCATCTTCTCATTCCCCACTTCACAGGTGTACTCTCCAGCATCCTTCTTCTCCACGCTGTCCAACACCAGTTGGCGACTTTTGCCCTTCGCTTCCATGTGGACAGTCTTGCTGGAGCTCAGCTGCTTGCCGTCTTTATACCATTTTACCTCAGTCTTGGAGTCAGACACTTCACAGCTCAGTGTGGCTTTCTGAGAGTCAGATACGTTCACCTCCTTCTGATAGGAGTCCTTGTTGGTGAAGGCTGCTTGAGTTTCTGTTGAGAGCAAGGTATAAATACACTTAAACTAATTTTAGTAAATAGCTCTAAACAAATGATGAATTATAAAAAAAAAAACGGGTCTTAACACAATAAACGTTCAATAAAATGCATAAAAACATAATGATTGTAAATCAGACATAATGCACATACTGTTAGATTGACAGCAAATGGGATTTGTTTAAGACTAATGAGGGGGGAGGGCTAGGAATGGAGAAGTGAAACCCTTTTTTTTTTACTCTTAAGCACAATGTTTGGGCCATGGAAACAAAGAATAACCAAGGATAGGTAAACATGGCATTGATCAATCACTACAATGTTCTAGCAAGAATTACCACCAAACAATGAGGATGATAAAGCAGTTCATTAAGGAAAGTGCTGTTTGATGATAACATGTTAAGTCTATGTTCAGTTTCATCCTTATTGGTAATTTATTGTAAAGCTCTAATGGACATAACCAGCAGAATTGTAACTCTCTGAAATTCCTTAAGCTTGGTGTCAAAGAAACATATATTTACATCCCTGGTCTTAACAATATGCTACTGTTTTAAAGCACACTGTTAAGACCATGTAATTTCAGGGATAACATTCTCCAACCGTCAAGTAAAGCATGTCTAAAGTTATTTGAAACACTCCATACATTTAACGACTGAAGCATAGATTTTCCTTCCTCAGAGTCTAAGATTTAATGTTAAATTTAGAAAAAAGAGGATCACACATTCCTGTGATTATTTATCCTCTCACTTTAGTCAGCCTTTGTGAACCTGTTGAAGAGGGTGTACTACAAGCACAGTCCTTCTCCTCAACTGCACATATTCAGTCCTCAGGAACAATATTTTAACCCTGGATGCAAGGGTATAGGGGTGAGTTTTATATTGGGGTGTGGGGGGGGCGCATTTGCTGAATCAAAGCCCAACCCATACCCATAATATTAGTTAGCTATACACTGATTCCACTGTAGCTAAGGCAGTAAGGTACCGTATTTATTTATAATGATATGGAACAACATTTGTAGAATTACAATAATTGGGTAATAAACAAATTCCATCAATATCTGTACTTGTTAATTAGACAAATCTAACCCTAACCACAATCATATTTCATCATAAAATGAAATCTTTCAGACAAAGTAATACTGGACTTTATAGGTGATAAACTATGTTAATTTTGGGTTTTGCTTTATGTGCAAAATGCTTGATGCAGACACAAATTTAATAAATAATTATTTTCATCACTAATCCATTTTATACCTCACTTCACTCTCTTTCTCTGCTACTCCCCTTTCTGCACTAGCATTCTCCTAACAAGACAATACATAATGTAAAACTAAGCTAGGTTATGAGTGATTACGACGTAGTCTTGTATTTGCGTAAAAGCAGCTGTCTATTTACGATAACGCCACTCTTCTTTAAAAAACACCAGTAACGTTGTGTCCTGTGATGTCTTGATTTTTTGGTTACATTATGCTGAAATTAGATTACTAAACAATTTATGTTAACACAGATAGTTCGAGCTTGCCTGAGATAATACTAGCATTAATGCTAGACAGGACTAACTGTACGTCATGTTTCAGTGCTTTCTGACAACGTGAATACTGTTAATGTTAGCTAACTCACTTTCATAGCTGTAATTAGCCGCTATTGTTTTCGTTGTTCTCTCTTTACTGACCTCAAGATCAGAGCTGGTGAAAGTTAACTTAATCCCATCTCCGATGAAGCGTATCGGAGATGGGATTAAGTGAAACTGGTGATTAGAGTATATTCTTGAACAAGCACCGTAACAAAAGCTAAAAGACCCATAGCTCTGATTTGCTGCTGAAACGAGTTAACTCACGGTAGCGCGCTTTCAAAATGAAAGTTTTCCCCGCCCGCCAAGGTATAATTTTTTTGGGGGGGATGGGGGGCAAATGCAGCTGTTTTCTATTTGGGGGGACTGTCCCCCACATCCCCTGTGCTTCCTACGCCAATGTCTGGATGGACAACTCTTTACTCTTTACCACCCAGAGAACCAGAAATAAAGAAACCTGCTAGAGATATGAAACTGCAGTCACCTCAGAAACAAATGAAAAAGCAGAAAGAACACAAAACAAAGCAAGTCGTAGAAAAACAAGTAGCATGATATCACAATAATGAGGGTTTCTTGAAATTACAGAGAACTGAGTAGCTTCTGATGATGAAGGAATGTAAATGTTGGATGAATTTCTCTGCCTTACAAGTGTGACAAAAGCTGTTTTTAGTCACACCCATGAGAGGAAGATGACCCAAGAATTATATATCAAATCTCCACTGCTTTGTGATTTGTCTAATGTTCTGTTGGGATTAATTAACTGTTTACCAGTTAATGAACAATTTAAGACAATAAAAATGCAAACATAAAAATAAAATTTAAACTTGCCTGCCACAGAAATTTTAAAGACCATCTTCTCATTCCCCACTTCACAGGTGTACTCTCCAGCATCCTTCTTCTCCACACTGTCCAACACCAGTTGGCGACTTTTGCTCTTTGCTTCCATGTGGACAGTCTTGCTGGAGCTCAGCTGCTTGCCGTCTTTATACCATTTCACCTCAGTCTTGGAGTCAGACACTTCACAGCTCAGTGTGGCTTTCTGAGAGACAGATACGTTCACCTCCTTCTGATAGGAGTCCTTGTTGGTGAAGGCTGCTCGAGTTTCTAATGGGAACATTTATAATTGTGGACATTTATACAGCCATAACAAACTTTTTGTCAAGCTGTAAGCTAGCAGTTTTCAACATAAAGCTTGCAATCTGTGACTACATTTTGTTTCATTTACAAAATTTGTTATTGATTGTTTCATTTACAAAAGAAGAACCTACAGACCTGCAGGATGTGACTGTGTTCTATTAACATACACCTATATCTGTATAAACTTCCTGGTGATCAGATTCACTGGTGATCACATTTAGTGAACATCACTACAAAACACTTCGATAATATCGATATCGATAATAATAGTGCAAATATGAAAAAATTTGAGTAACAGAAATTGGTGTAGGTGAGTAAAGAAAACAGTATTTGTTATAATTAATACATCTAAAAGAAACGTTGTGTGGCTTTAGAGCAGGATGCCAAGCGTCATGTCAAAGTGAAAGTGTTTATTTAACATAAACTAGAGATGAACAGTGACAAAGACCTAGTGACACATACACGCTTAAATACACTCACGATGGACAAGATACAGATGAAACGAATGACTACAACTACACATGAAACAAGACGCAAACCAGGACGACATGGACACAAAACATGAAGACACACACAAAGACACATACACACATATACACACAGGCAGGAGGAGGAGTCAAGGCTGGTCACCATGACATTAGGGCTCCTTTCTGACTGGTTTGCAGTAAAATTATTGTACATGAAAAATGTGCAAAACTATTTTGACACTACTCACAGGAATTTCAGCAATTAATACCTACCTAATTCAAGAGTCAGGTCTCTCAATATAATACATTTTTGAAAATCTGATCTTGCCAAACAATGTGAGCTACTTAAAACGTGGTGAAAATAGTCATGCCTCAAGTTTTCTTATAGAAGGCTTGCAGGATGCCATAGTCTATTAACAAAGTACACACACAGATAAGGAGCTGGTGATTAATATATGTAGTGTGTGAGTCTCACTGTTGCAGGCCAGCTGATAAAATGGTCGGGAACAACTGCTCATACCAGGTAAACAATAAACAGGAATTCTAACACAGCAGTGACACAAAGAAAAGCACATACCAAAATGCAGCCTACACATTAACACACACACACACACAAAAAACTATAAACAAGGGCTTATAACTGGCTTTAAAATCACTAAACTCTCAAAGACCCAGGGAACATATTATATAGTATTAAAAATGTTTGTATGATAGTAAACTAAAGTAGAATATTAAATATTCAGTAAAACAGTGAAACATTGGTGGAACAGAACATAAGATATCTCTTTATGCGGATGACATTGCCATCTTTGTGTCTGACCCTGAACAATTGGTTCCACGCATACTTAATATAACAAATAGCTTTGGTACAGTGTCTGGATACACTATTAATTGGCAGAAGCACGATCTTGTATATCTAAATGCTGAATTGGATCCCACATCTTCCACTCAATTTAATACCTCATCAAAAGTGGTTAAATATTTGGGCATCAAAATTACTAAAAAAAACATAATTACTCTTTGAATATAATTTTATTGAAATACTGGTTTTGTTGCCAAGATTTCTTTACCTGTTCCAGAATATTCCAGTTCACATTCCAGCGTCCTATTTTAAACAGATTGATTCCATTATCTTATGATTCATCTGGGGTTATAGGGTACACAGAATTTCTAAACAACATGTGCAGAAACAGAAGGACTATGGTGGTTTGAACCCGCCTTGTTTCTTGCATTATTACGGTGCTGCCAATGTTAGAATAATGATGTACAGGCAATTAGCTCAGGGCCCAGGCTAAAAATATGATCTCATCACTAGTTTACATCTTTTCTTTCAAACCCTCTCAACCAGCAGTAAAAATTAAACAGTTATGGGAGGAGGACCTTAATATGGTGATCCAAGATGATTTATGGAAACAAGCCCTGAATAATATCCATCATTCAGCTGGTACAATTTAAAGTTATACATAGACTACACTATTCCAAGACTAAGATAAATAAAATTTTCTCACAAACCTCTCCTGCCTGCGATAGATGCAGGGATACTCCTAGCACACTTGCCCACCATTTTTGGTCGTGCCCCAAAGTGAGTAATTTTTGGTGCTCAGTCTTCAGGTGAAGACTCTGCTGCGCTACAAGTAAATTTAGATCCTGACCCTATTACTGCTTTACTTGGTTTCTCCAGCAGGATCGCAATGCCTGTAGAGTAATAGCCTATTGTTAAAAAGTGGTGCATTTTGAAACTGTGGAAATCTGACTCACCACCTCATTTTGAAGCTTGGCTGAGGGAACTAACAGGGGTTATCCACATTGAAAAATTAAGATATGAGGTATCAGGCAGCCCACAGAAATTTTACAATGTATGGATTTTGGAGTATATGAATCCATAGCTGACCCTCCAATCAATGAATATGAACAATAGCATTTGAATAGCCTAAATTCTGGATTCTGAGGGCTAACTTTTGACTATGCTATTATTTTGTGCCGCATTGTATATGCATGCTTTTTTGTTTATTTACTTTTTAAACTGTTTAACTTGTTTACATTTCCTTCATTACTTTTGCCTGTCATTGTGTTTTAAATAGTTGTTTTTGAATCATAGTTTTTCTGTATGTTGTTTTTTTTTTATTGTGCTTGTGGTTGTATGTATGTTTAAAGTTCAAAAATCATAAATAAAGTTAAAAAAACAACAACAAAAAAGCAGACTGGCTCACCGGTCCTGGCTGAGGCGTTTACATGTGATCCTAATATTCCAGTGAGCAAAGCCTGATTAACCACTTGCTGTCACACACAGATGCTGCTCAAGCAGCGCTGAATATAACAGCATAAGCAGGAAGAATCTAAGTTAGAAAACTGTACATGTGCAAATTTGAATGAGCCAATGATGCACTTTACTGATGCATATAATTCTAAAGTTCAGGCATCAGATAAGCACAAGCTTTTATGTTTCCAGTCAGGATCAAAATTAATCTATAGGCTTAGTAACAAATGGGTTGTTCTGTGGATGGTGAAAAATTGCATAGACTTCACTACAAAATAATTTACCAGCCTAGCACTGACTATCTTTGAGTTCTTCTGTTGATGTTATCATGGTTGTCTGATCTAATGGCTGTTTTGTTATATCTGGAATTAACTGGTGATTCTGCAAGATGCAGTCTTGTTGTAATCAGAATGTATTAATTTCTGTGTGACCATGTGAACTACAACATCAAATTTAACATAAAATCTTTTACTCCAAGAAAGATTTTTGCTCTCTAAATAGCTTTCACTAGCTAGGTTGTTTGGACTGGAACTTGGTAAGAAGGTGGTAATGCAGAATGTGTGGGAGAGGCATCAGCTTGCTTGAAAGTAAACAAATTAAAGTGTATGTGAGCTTTACCCAACATAAGGAATTGAGATTAAACAGATTAAAGTTTATGTGAGCTTTACCCAACATAATGAAGTGAACAGATGCACCCGGATATAAATAAAGCACCTTGTCACAAACATACACGCACACACACTCACACACATGCTCTCTCTCTCTCTCTCTCACACACACACACTCATGCTCACTCACACACACACACACACACACTCATACACACTCACACTGACACACGTTCACCCACTCTCACACACACACACACTCTTACGCTCACACACACTCTCACACTCACTCACACACACAGAGATCCTTGCAAAAAAAAGGTGCTGAAGTGGCAAACCTATAGGTGCATAGAGAGAATATTCACTTCATAGAGCTCTAGTAAGTGGAAACAATGTGAATCTCTTTCCTATCAGTGTTTCAGAGGGAAGTGATAAACTCCTGCTTGTACTCTGTTCATCTTGTTAGGAAAAAAGAAGGCAGTATAAATGGACTGGAACTACACTTGGTAGATATAGTGGGGGAAAAAGTATTTAGTCAGTCACCAATTGTGCAAGTTCTTCCACTTAAAAAAGATGAGAGAGGTCTGTAATTGACATCATAGGTAGACCTCAACTATGAGAGACAAAATGAGAAAAAAAATCACATTGTCTGATTTTTAAAGAATTTATTTTCAAATAATGGTGGAAAATAAGTATTTGGTCATGGAGGTGTTTTGTTTCTATAATTATCTACTCCTACCCCGCATACGTACAACCAACGACGGAAATAGGAGAAATAGGAGAAGGTTTAATGTGTGTAGAAGGTTTATCTGACTCCATATTATAAGTACTGATGTGTTATTACTAACACTAGAATATGCGTAACCAATTG
>JAOXYF010000008.1:17318055-17328690 GCA_028565775.1 Sternarchorhynchus goeldii
GTACAATACCATCAGAACCCTTTCACTACGAATAACACCTGTACAATACCATCAGAACCCTTTCACTACGAATAACACCTGTACAATACCATCAGAACCCTTTCACTACGAATAACAGCTGTACAATACCATCAGAAGCCTTTCACTACGAATAACACCTGTACAATACCATCAGAAGCCTTTCACTACGAATAACACCTGTACAATACCATCAGAACCATCACAGAGATTTAAAAAAAAAGATCGATATTAAAAACGAGATTTTTACTGTTTTAGCACTGTTACTGTTATTTCATATTTTAATGTGTGGTGAAATTTTCTGAATTTTTAACTCATTTGTTAAATCTAAGCAGGAAAACAGTGTATATTGCACAATATATGAGCTGATCTAGAATTAAGTGTGAGCTTCTGTGCTGTATCTCGGAGTTTACATGTGGTTTACTTTTCACCTGCTGTTTTCATCATGCTTAATGAAAAGGAAATCAACCATTCAGCCAATCAACTTTTCAAACATTTCTAGCAAGCAAACCAAATATATCACCATCTACAAATATCAAAGAATAATGTCCTCAGAAGCTCCCATAGACTAAATTAAATATCAACGGGAGATAAATCCGACAGGAGTTATACAAATGACTTGTGCACTATTATTAACTATGATAAAATTAATGTTTTTATTCATTACAACGCACTTAGTACCTGCAGTAGTAATAATCAGTATTATTATTTCGATTTTTGAGTCCGTTTGATATTTGACATTTGCCGTGTTTCACGCCACGCTCCCCAGAGCTGCTGCTCTCAAAATAACCTCAGCTGTCGGGCCTCGTCTCAGTGTATTGCCATTTGTAGAAACGGGCTGCGATCAGCTGCTTGATAGGTCATTCACTGGAACAATGCGTTGGTTAAAGTGACTTTTCCCCCAATTTTTAATAGTTTTTGAATGTAGCGTTTACATGCTCAGCTTGCATTTGTCGTCTATTAACTTCGTTGAGGCCCAATGACGATTACCTTAATGGAGCTATTACTTCAATTATCTAATTTATACAAGTCGTTTTTAAAAACACTATTTAACAATTTAATTAAGGCAAAACTAAGCAAAAGTCCCGTTACTCTTATGAACTTAAAGATCGTTACCTTTTCACAGGTTTCTTTCAGTTCATATCATGTAGACTTAAGATGAAAGCTGTGTTAGTTTCTGTCAGTCCAGAAGAAAAAAAAAACCGATTAAAATGTTTAGATCCTCTTATGAATAGAAATCTGGAGATCCGTGTAGCAACCCGGAATTCCGTGACGAATGACGAGGACAGTGTATTCCCTCGGTCTCCCGCGGCAGTCGGCTTACACAATTTTCTTTTTTCTCTGCGGTCCTTTAGAATGACAAATTGCTGACGTGCTCACATCGGTCCTGCCTCCTATCTAAAATAAACCTGTCCCTTCACAGGGCACCAGCTGCTAGATATAACAGCTACAACAGAAAAAGGTAAAAGGAGTAAGATAAACAATATAAGGTAACCAAACAAATGGGGGTTTTTTGTTATTTTTTTTCTAGTTTTATCTACTTTTTAGGTGAATCGCTGGTATCGAATATGTTCTGTCACACTAACTATTTAACACAAAATGATAAATACAGAATGTTGTTAGCACGTCAGATCGACACTTTACTGAACACCTGCACATGTGGCATCTAGGCACTGCTGAAAAGACACCAACTACTTCTTCTGTTTTAAAAGAAAAATGGGCCTAATGTGCATCAGAGGCCTAGTATAGATAAATGAACTATGTTGTTGGCAGTAGGAACTACATTCTGGAGCTGCAATGGTGCAGAGGGAGTGAGAAACACCACCACCACCACCACCACAACAACAACAACAACAACAACAACAACAAAACAAGTTTCAAACTTTTAATTCACATTCCTTTGGTTATTAAATTAAGGCTCAAAGCTTATATGGCATTCATTCATTCACTTCATCTTTACATAAATATCAAATTTACCTTCTGAATAAACAAGGCAATGGAAAGCCTATAGGATATGTTTTCAGTCTAAGGGATGAGGGTCTTTCCCAGGGCTGCAGTTCCAGTCACCCGTTTGATTGACAGCAGCAGGCTGCTTTGGTTCATATTTAAAACTGCATGAAACTCAAGCAGAGGGACTGGGCTCTACACCTCTACTGTTGACAAGCTGACTGAACTTGGAGTTCAAACATTGCCCTTATTTGCAACTTAGTTTATTTTTTGAACTACTGTAGCAGAAACTAACACTTTTTCTACAACAAGCTTCACATCAAACTGTTTTTGGATGAACATAATTAATACCCTGAAACCTTAGCAAATTTGTAAAAATGCCATTTAAAGAAGCTTTTTAAGATTTAGCAGTTAATAATATATGTATTTATTAATTTTGGCTACTAGTTATGGTCACAACTACATATGAGAATATGTACCTATATAAAAAAAAAAACGTTACGATATATTTTTCATATATAACACAATTTGTTAAACAGTAAATGTGGAAAAAAATAATTTTGAGTGTTCACTAATACTTGACATCAATTACAAAATTATAAAATTATAAAAATGCTGTGTAAACCTTTGATTAGAATGGAAGAATAACTTATAAAGTGATTATAATACTTCAGTTTTCATAATCTTACCATAAAAATGTCTAAACAGCTTAAAAGCATGATTTATGTGCGTGTCTTATGGTCCATGGTAATAATTTACAAGCTTTTTTTGTCACCCTTCTTCTGCAATAAACATAGCAAGTGTGTACTCAGTTCCTTTGGTGCTTGGAACCAAGAACACAGTTCCCCACTTAATCCTTAAAAATTAAGTGTTGTTTTCCTGGTTCATTTCTATTTTACTTGCTTCTGACATTAACAGGTATAATTAAAACCTAGTGAATAAATAATTTGTTGTTTTGCTCTTCCTGAATTGCATTTTTCAGTGTTCTAATTAAGAGTCATATCTTCACTGCTAAATTAAGTGTCACTGCCCAGCATGCATTACCACTGGACATAAACAAGTGTTTAAGTTTTGGTGCATTTCTCCTTACACCTTACACTTGTTACATACCAAGTCTAAGGACAGTTACAGATACAGATAATAGCTGCCCAGGCTTGCTACTGTGTGTCTTATAGAGCTAATATAGCATGAGTTACCATGGATGCATCACATGAGGACCTCGTGCTAGATGTACTGATTTAATAAACATCACCCAGTCTGTAAGACAGACAAGGTTCTGTAACTGAAGTTATTCCAATAAACACCTACAAAAATGTTCTTCATTCAGAACAAATGTGGTAGACATTGACGTTTTGTGCAATTTGTCAGTAATAGCTTTTGTAGAATCACCCACATTGTAGAATCACAATGAATTACTTCATTTGTTTTGCTGTGTCATGTACTTTTTAGAGTGTAGTTGTATGCACTGCTGCCTCCCAGCTCCAGTCAGATGGGTTTGATTCCAGGTCCAGATGCTGCTTGTGTGGAGTTTGTGCAGAATCTCTCTGTGCTTTTGTGAATTTCCTCAGGGTACTATGGTACTATTCTTGCATTCCAAAGATGTGTGTGTTTTAGGTCAATTGGTGTCTCAGAATTGGCATGACTGTGTGTGCTGGGCTCCTACCGTGTTTGGGGTTTGTTCCTATCTTGCATTTCATGCTGCTCGTGTAGGCAATGGGGTAGGCTACGGGGGTAGGCTACGGGGGTAGGCTACGGGCCGACTGACCATGAACTGGATTAAATGGATTTAGACAAATGCAAATTTTAAGAAATGCAAATTTTAACAAATGCAAATTTAACCGTAACCAGAATCAGTATACAAGTATTTAGTTTAAATCTTTGAGCTATAAGTTGCAACAGCCCACCTATTCAGAAAAAAATTCCATCCACTCTGATCCAAGCCCACCCACTCAGAACACAGCCCGCCCCAGTCAGAACACAGCCCGTCCACTCAGAACACAGTGGGCGTCCAGTCAGCTTGTCCACTGAGCAGAATAACAGCTTTACTCTTATGGAACCAACTTGAAATCAAGTTCAACCACACATGATGAAAATGTAAGTTTCGATTTGTCAAAGTACTAATTACCAACATATGGAGCTGGTCAGGGTGATAACACATCTCAGAAAAAGATGACATTTGGAACAGGGTTAATCTGCATATTGTTGCTTTATGTGAAAACGCAACATAAAGTTTACAAATGACAAGTGAAAAATCTAGGATCATTTTCTATGAGCCATTTAATCAAACACATTAGTTTTATAGTACTCAGAATAACAGGTAAGGTTTTAAATTTTAAAAAATGCAATGAATTGGGAATTAAAGATATAATTTGGTGACAGTCTCAGATAGTCCAGTGGTTTATGTGCTGTGACATATGCAACTGGAAAAGTCTATTTCAAATGAATAACTATTAATAATTAATACCTAATAACTAATAAAGACTATATATGAAATTGTAAAAATGTATATACACGACTATATATAAAACCATGTCCTTATAAAACAAACAACAAAAAAACTGCATGAATTCACCCTTTTACTTTTTATCATGTTAGTTTATTAGTTCGTGTATTTAATGGTCTTCAATCTTAATTATGAATGTTTAGTAAAGATTAGTTCAAAACTGAACATAAAAGGTTTTTCTCTCCTCTACAGGTTTTCAATTACTTTCAATTACTTTTTTGTGTGTACATTCTGAAACATACTTGGGTCTAATCTGGGTCTTCTTGCTTTTATTAAATAGAAAATGATATGTGAAGGAGTAATACTGCAAGGAGTAAATAAGTACAAATACATTAGCAGATTACAAGCACTTCATCTAAAGTGGGGAAATATCATGACTCATTCTGGTCATTACGGATATTCAGTCCATTTTTAACTTGGTGAGTTCCCACTGACCACCTCCACACAGTCGAAGCATGATATCATGATACTACAAAAAAAGTACAATCATAATTAATAGTAATTATGTAATTCAAACATGTAATATGCTATAGCAATATGTAGCCTTTCTTTATACTTTGCCTAGACACCTGAGAAAAACCTTTTTACTGAATAATTATAGAATACAGAATAAAACAAAGTATGGATATTATTTAAGTAAATGATATAGTTAAATAAAGCCAGTATACTCAAAGAAAAAAGATGTTTTAATATTCTCATCACTGCCTAGTTTGCAGCATATAGTTATGGGTGGGAAGCCAACATCTGCTAAATATCAACTAATTCCTTTGCCAAGCATTAGGCTCTGTAAAATCATATCACTTCAAAAGCAGATAGTGATGGGGAAGAGGGCCCCCTTGTGGAGAAGTGCAGATGAGTGGGCTGGCTACCTTGTGCAGTGTGCTGCGGTGACCCAGGCTGATCAGGGTCATGCCCAGCTGCTTACATGCCCTGTACAAGTGACCCTCCGCTTCCTCACTCAGAGCACTGCTTGCTTCATCCAGTACTGGCTCGAGCACCATGGAAACCCACAACAGTGATCGGCATGACAACAGTCACCAAAGTAAAATGTATTTATGTATTATCAAAGGCCACAATAGTTTTATTCGAAAGATCAGTTTAACATGTGTTGAGTATTTCTGACCTGCATATTTAGGTTGCAAGTAGAACAATCTGGCGAAGCAGAGTCTCTGCATCTCTCCTGGTGATAAAACATCATACCTGTGATAAGAGAAGAAACACTTGTTATTGATACATTTTCATTTAAAACTCTGGGCAATGCAAAATTAACTTTTTTTGCAACCCAAAATAACATAGTACTTTTTATGCAGAATTAAAATCTGTTTGAAGACAGGTGAAGTGACAGGACAATCAAAGTACACATTAATTTTATATTAAAGTATATATTAATTATATGCTACTCATATTCATAAACAATGTCATTACATTAAGAATATGTCCAAATGTACTACTAAAATATACAATGTATAAGTTTTGCCTTTATATGGACTCATTGCTGTTCAGTAGCCAACATAGAGTGGCTCCACTTTCCTTGGTACCAATTTTCTCTGCTATACATAATATGAACATATGAACATACCAGAACACCACCACATACTGGAACAAAAAACTAAGGGTGATGGAACAATTTTAAAGCATATTTGGATGCAGCGTGCAAAAATACATAATAAAAGTACTGTTGACCAGTAAAAACAAAAATACATAATAAAAGTACTCTTCACCAGTGAAATCAAAAACAACAGAATGACTAAGTAGCTAGAGCTCACCAGTTCCAGTCCACGTTCTCATCCAGACCTCCAGTTCTCTTTACCAGACTGGACTGAAATAGAACAAACCAAACTGACACTCATTATATCAAGTTTGTATGCCTGCAGAATCATGACAAACATTAAAACAAAGAATGACCAAAAAAAAAAAAAAAAACAGCATGACAAAGACAGAATCAGAGCAAACAAAGCACAAAATGGTATTTTTGAATCAAACATAAACTCAAGAGATTCAAGACCAATGATCTTACCACCCCAGCCAGTTCCAGGTAATGCAGAATTCTCTCATCATCCACAGAGCCTGTGGAACAACCAGTCATAAGCCTGAACATCCCAGTTTAGGTAGTAATGTTAAACAATCTCCAAATAAAATTCCATCATACCTGCTGCTGGATATACATCCTTCAAAGGGAAGATCACCTTCAGACACACCCAACAAACAGGTCAACTTAAAAAAAAAAACTCTTAAGAAAACTAGCATTAATAAGATCTCCTTATATAAACAACTGGTTGCCTTTAGATGTATCCATTCTCATTATTTATATTTAATATTTGATGTTTTTAACAATCTATGCCTTTTTAGTCTTCCTTTGACTTTTTGGATGATTTTGCTGGAAACCAAAAGTTTCTTCGTGAGTTTGAGGAAGCCTCTCACCTGTTCACGGAGGGTACCGTCAGTTAGGTAAGGCTTCTGGGGCAGGAAGAGGACGCCTCTCGGCCCGAAACACGTGGCCATCTCAAAAGAACCTGGAGTAATAAGACAAGAATTCCAGGTCCCTGGTTCTCACCATCAGAATTTGCAATATTATGAAAATTGTGAAATTACAACACAAATGGATCACAATGTTTTATGCATGTTAATAATGCTTAAGTTGTTGCAGGGTAAATGAGCCTAATGTCCTTAATGTGACTGGCACTGCAGAAGAGCATCAGGTGAAGGCAGATCAGAACATCCAGGAATAGCCTAAGATCACCCAGAATGAGGAACTTTAAGAGGACAGAAGCTAAATACACCCCAGTTAAATACACCTCACCTTTTAAGGACATAACAATTTGACCATCACAATTTTCTCATCTGTGGCAAAGTGAACACAATGGGGTTAAGAATGTCAAATAAAGCTGCTGTCAGATAATTAAATGGTGTTAGATTCCTAATCTGTACAATATAATCTTCCAGATACTGAGCATTACCATTGGCAAGATCAACTGTAAGAGGTGTTCATAAGCTCCTCTATTATTGTTTTGGAATATTTTTGGAAAATGTGTATACAGTATTCATAAAATCTTATAAACACCAACTATAAGATGAAACTGTCTCAAGGAGACAATCTAAATTAGGGATAAAAGGCTTTGCTCTTGGGCAGTGCTCTCCATCCCCCCTGATTTTTTCCTTTTCTCTCACCGCTCAAAGGCTCCCACAGGCGGTTGAGGACCCTGAGGAGGGAGGTCTTCCCTGTCCCCGTGTTGCCCACCACAAGCAGGTGGGTACCCTGACACATCCTGAGGCTCAAGTCCTTCACCAGGGCCTCATCTGACACTGGAGACTTAAAGGACAGGCGATCCAGCACAAAGGCAGTGTCACTGCTCCCCATGTCACTGTGGTAATTACAAAGAAAGGGCCGTCTGTACAGGGCCTTTAGAGATAAACACTGTGGACTTATTGGAGGTAAGTTATTCCAGCCCCTGGCCTAAATACACACACACACACACGCACGCACGCACGATTACACATTATTTCATACCTGTCAAAGTCATGTGTCTCCCTCAGCACAGGGTCATAATCCGAATGTTTCCTACTAATATCATCCATCACTTCTCTTAACTCTCCAATCCTGTGAAAACCCAAAATATCTAATACTTCACGAGTTCATCAACGATTTTGTGCTTAATCATCTTGTAATCATAATGTAACTACAATGGACAAAATCTTCAGCAAATTGTTACTTTGTCTTAAACATGGAAATGTGTGTAACTACATATTTGCAAAAAAAGTCAAATGAAAAATTAAGTGTTTATTATTATTATATTTTGTGTGTTTTGGAATATACTGAAGGTTTTAAAGCTATTATAATTTTTCACTAACATTAACAATAAACTTTATTAAACTATAGACTTACTGTTAATCTAAACTTTAAAATGATCAAAAAATTATTCACATGGCAGTTTTTTTTTAATAAAGTGTCTTCATGTTTTATTTTAAAAGACTATTTTATTGTATTTCATTATACAGTGGGTACGGAACGTATTAAGACCCCTTTAAATTTTTCACTCTTTGCTTCATTGCAGCCATTTGCTAAAATCAAAAAAGTTCATTTTATTTCTCATTAATGTACACTCAGCACCCCATCTTGACAGAAAAAAACAGAAATGTAGAAACTTTTACAGATTTATTTAAAAAGAAAAACTGAAATATCACATCAGTATTCAGACCCTTTGCTGTGACACTCATATTTAACTCACATGCTGTCCATTTCTTCTGATCCCACTTGAGATGGTTCTACTCCTTCATTGGAGTCCTGCTGTGTTTAGTTAAACTGATTGGACTTGATTAGGAAAGGCACACACCTGTCTATATAAGACCTCACATGTCAAAGGAACTGCCCAATGAGCTCAGAGACAGAACTGTGGCAAGGCACAGATCTGGTCATGGTTACAAAATGAACTTTTTTAATTTTAGCAAATGTTGTAATGAAACAAAGAATGAAAAATGTAAAGGGGTCTGAATACTTTCTGTACCCGATGTACATCAAAACTTCTAAGGTGTTACAAGGATGAATCTGATCCTACAAGGATGAATATGATCAGCAGTACAGAAATGTCCACTAACTAAACTGATTTAGTACTGCTGATACATGTAACTTAATGAATCCACAAGCAGAAGCCAGTTTAAACTCTCCACATATGTTTAAAAAGACTTAATATATTTTAAATGCAAGATACTACATTACTAAAGTAAAGTTTAAAATGTAAGAAATGTTACCTATAGAATGTAGGTGATGAAAAATGACTACCTTCTCTACAGTCTTATCACTGGTCACTCTTAAGTTGAGAAGGTTTGTTCAAATTTCTACAAATTCACACTTGTCGAATGTTTAGTGTCCTATTAAAGATGTTTTTTGCTATATATGTTACACAAATTATTAACTGCAAAAATGATTACAAATAAGTCTCATAACTGTGTGGTGTAAACAGAAATATTATAATGTTTATAATAATTATTATTTATTCAATAATTGATACATTTTTATGATGTTCTTTAGACTGTAATAAGAGCACTTTGAAATAAAGTATTACTTCATCATCTTGCTCACCTGTGTGTGTACCCTGCGACGTCTGAGACAGTGGTGGAGAGGTCTATGAGCTGGGTGAAGCAGTTAATCAGATATATGCACACAAAGGCATTCTGGGGGGGACAAACAAGGCGATAAGAATATATGTTTTAGTATAAGTACTGAATAACAATAAATTGGGCTTAAAAGCACAATTTTTTATAGGTGCATTTTACAGATGTACAATTACACACTGCAGCTCATGCTAGTTATAGCAGGGCTCCTGCTGACTGCTTGAGTGGTGGACTTCTCCTTAACACAGCCGAGACACTGACTAACAAACTTATGTTAGCCATCCTCCAGCTATAGGCTGTATTCTTTGTAGATCAACACAGTGTTTCTAATAAATAAACATATAAATACTTCAGAAAAGCGGGTGGTGACAGTTTATGGACCTATTTCATAGAAATCATATAGATCACAGATCTTGATTAAGGTCCAGTCTGAAAGGTTTCAGCACAGTGCTTCCACGCTTTCTGCAATTAATCTGACCTTGCTGACCACAGCACTAAGCTCGCCTGGGCTCATCCCGTCATAGATGCCTGCAAAGATGGGGATGGCAATGACGATGTAGCTGAGGATGCTGCCCAGATAGTCGAACATGTTCACTCCCACTGCAAACCAAAAGAGACACAATTAAAAAGAGGCTGGAATGTAAGACTTACAGCACTGAGGGCAAACCCATGTGAACAGGGCATAAGTGCAGAAGCTATTATATAGTTAATAGCATAATAGCAGCATAAGTATAATAGCTAGAGTAGTTAAAAGTGTTCACCTCATCACCTCAGTTACATCTCGGAAAGAGATAAAATCAGTGGTGTGGGGCACAGAACTGCAGTAGGTATAATTCAAAAGGAGTATCGAGGAGATGCCCGTGGCATGACACAGAACGACTGCACCAAAGTCAAACAAAATAGAACACTCCAAACACACAGGAGTGACATATAAAAAACAGAGCACTCCAAACACACAGGAGTGACATATAAAAAACAGAGCACTCCAAACACACAGGAGTGACATATAAAAAACAGAGCACTCCAAACACACAGGAGTGACATATAAAAAACAGAGC
>JAOXYF010000008.1:17328790-17340057 GCA_028565775.1 Sternarchorhynchus goeldii
AAAAACAGAGCACTCCAAACACACAGGAGTAACATATAAAAAACAGAGCACTCCAAACACACAGACGTTACATATGAAAAACAGAGCACTTCAAACACACAGGCGATACATACAGAAATCTGAGCACTCCAAACACGTGTTTTTCATGTATATAATTGGTATTACATGTGTAAAAGAGCACATTCCGAACACATAGATGTTAAACAGAGAGCAGAAAGCTGGATATTACCTACAGAAAACACAGCACTCTAAACAAACAGGCATTACATACTTAGCAGTAAAGATCTGTAAACAATGTCCTTTTGAAGTGTGTTTGAATACTGCAGGTCTTAAGGCAAGAGACAAAGACCATGGGCTTACTGTAGAGCCGGAGAGAAAAAGATCATGGCTTACTGTAGAGCCAGAGCTCCCTGTTGATCAGGTTCTTCTGAGTGTTTAAAAGGTTGTGCAGTCTCTGATCTGTCCGTAGGTGTTCCACCTTCCCTGCTCTAAGCATCAAAAACAGGACACATCCCTACTTAAAATGAACTACTAATACAAGTGTTTGACTTAAAAAAACATTTATATTTAAACACTGTATATTTAAACATACAATTTTATCACATTACATTACTTACTCTTCATGGTCAATACTCAAAACCTCATTTTCAAGTCACAATAACCTACATTAACAAGGGGAAAGGGCCCCTGATGGGCCCAGACACACTGACCTGTAGAAGGCTGCTGATTCTGCGTTCACACGGATCTGCATATGCTTGAACCTGGAAGCACACAAACCCAAACCATACATAGTGAAGATCAGACTATGGTCTGCTTCATAAAAAAAACAAAAACAAAACAAAATAAACACACCCTGCTTCCACCTGCTAGGCAAACTGATGATGCTGAAACACGGATAGTAAAATATAAATCAAAACTACTTTTTTTTTTTATTAGAAATTGAGAAATAATTTTAAAAACTGCTCAAAAAAGGGAACATTAAAATAACACATCATAGATCGGAAATTAAATATTCCAGTTGAAAATCTTTATTCATTACATAGATGATGTGTGTTTGTCACGTTGCACCGGGCACCCAGACACACCACTCCATCACCACACCTCCCATTACTCCGCTCCTCCTCTCCGGTTTACTAGGTACACCTGTCGCCACTTTCACTTATCATTATCTCTCCCTATATAAACCTACAGGAAACCACCATCATTGCTGCACATTCGCTTGCCATTGACAGACGTTGCCTGCTGCCCCCGGCCCGCTGTCCCTGCTGCCTCTGCCCCGGCCCGCTGTCCCTGCTGCCTCAGTGGAAATGTGGGCTGGTCGTATGGGTACTTCTCCCATGGCAGAGGGGTTCCATTGTCACCTCGCCACTCCGGGCTTGTATGATGGCTACAGGGTTTCACAGTAAGTGTGCCCAGCCTACCAGACAGTACCAAGGTGGCATTTATGATCTCGTGTCAAACAGGGAGGGCTCTCTCCTGGGGAGCTGCTCTGGTGTCCGGCTCCTTGCCCCTGCTCACCAAGAACTCAAGGCTGTATTCAGCCATCCCCGCCAGGGTAGTTTGTTTGGGCAGGCTCTGCTGCGTTTGCACCAGGGGATCTGCAGCGCAGCAGTGAAGTCGCAGTGGAGTTCCAGACATTAGCAGCTGGGACCTGGTGGAATGAAGCAGCACTCACGTGTTCCTCCATGGCCTGCAAGGGGAGCTTCCGGCCCAAGCTCACGCTGAAGCAAGACGTGAAAGACCTCAACAGACTGGTAAGCGTAGCCATTACCTATGACCGCTGCTCCAGGAACATGATCGCTTCTCTCAGCGTGAGCATCTCCCATCAGTGCCGACCCCTGAACCTGGTCCTGAGGCAGCTCCCGAGGAGCCCATGCAGCTCAGTCGCTCCAAGCCAACTACATCTGCCGCTCCTAAGGGTAGAGGAAGCGGCCCGGTGAGTAGTTCCCTGCTGTAGTTCCCTGGTAATGCACAAGGGCCGCTCCTTCTCTATTACAGAGACCTAATGGACCTCAGATTGGCCTGTTCTCTTGGGTGCGGCCCCTACAGCTACCCGCTCCACAACCTGTGGTGGCAATTGACGGTGGACCTGTGGGCTCAGGGTTCCTAACACATAAGACCCCCCCGGCACACGCTTTAGCATAGATCACACTGAAACACGCTCCTTTTTTGCTAATTTCTTCCTCGTCGCAGCCCGTCACCCTAGGTTATCCATCGCTCAGGATCCACAATCCCCACATTTCCTGGAACCCCAACCAAATCCTGGTGCAGGAGACATTTCGTGCCCCTCCGTTGATGTCCGTCGAGAGCCCCAATGCAGTGTGCCACATCCCTGTGCCAGCCCAGTATAAAGACCTGGTGGAAGTGTTCAGCGCACAGTGCTCTACCCATTTGCCACCCTATTGCCCTTGGGACTGCGTTGTGACGCTGAACGAGTGCACAGTTCCGCCATGGGGTAAGGCCTATCCTCTTTCACACGAGGAGGACACAAAGGCAACATGCATCCGGGAGGCTTTCGCTCAAGGGTACAGCCGCCCCTCCACCTCATCTGCGTCTGCAAGTGTCTTCTTCATGAAGAAGGATGGGGTCTGTACCCCTGCGTGGACTACCGGGGCTTAAATGCCATCTTGAAGGCACAACTCCTATCCTCTTCCCCTGGTTCCTGCTGCCCTGGAACAACTTCGCGGAGCCAGTTAGAGCTGCGCAACACACATAACCTGGTAACAATCAAAGAGGGCGACAAATGGAAGACTACCTTTAGCACAGCTACAGGCCATTATGAGTACCTGGTCTTACCTTATGGCATAGCTACAGCGCCCTCTGTCTTCCAGGCATTTATTAACAAGGTCCTTAGGGAGTTCCTGGGTAGATCCGTCGTTGCTTACATCGACGGCATCCTGAGCTACTCACCTTCCCGGGCCCAACATGTGCGGTACGTATGTGCCGTACTGAGTATGTTGATGCATAACCAGTTATATAATGCAAGCTTGAACAATGCAGGTTTGACTTTACTGCAGTTAGCTTTCTCTGTTATGTCATCAGGAAAGGTTAGGTGGGTATGTAACCATGCAAGGTGGAGGTGGTGACTGAATGGCCTCAGCCTCAGACCCAAAGGGAACATTTCCTCGGGTTTGCTCATTTCTATAGGCGGTTTATCAGGATGTTGAGCAACTTGGCAAAGCCTCTGATGGACGTCCTGCAAGGGCAGAAGAGGATGCTGCATTGGGGCCCAGTGGCTGACGAGGCCTTTAGGGAACTAAAGAAGGCCTTCACCATCCTGCCATCCTGCAGCTGCCAGACTCCAGCTGGCCATTTGTAGTCGAGATAGACGCCTCGGACGTCGGAGAGGGCGCTGTCCTGTCGCAGAAGTCTGCAAAAGGAGGTAAGCTGAAACCCATCGCTTACTACTCCAAGAAACTCACCCCTGCCAAGAAGAACTATGGTGTTGGAGACCAAAAACTGCTAGCCATAAAACTCACCTTGGAGGAGTGGAGACACTGACTAGAGTGCCTGACCACGGATCATATGAACCTGAGGTATCTAAGACCACAAAGATGAACCCTCAGCAGGCACAGTGGTCTCTGTTCTTGTCTCGCTTCTCCTTCCAGGTGATGTATCGCCCAGGGGACCGGAACACAAGAGCCGATGCGTTGTCATGGCAGCACACTCTGGAGGCCTAGCAGACCGGCCAGGAGCCCATGCTGCCCCAGACTGCTTCGTATGTACCATCAGCTGCCAGCTGGAATGCGACATCAGGTCAGCCAACCCACATCCAGGCTGCCCCCCTCACTAGCTCTTTGTTCCCCTGCGACAATGAATGGCCCTCATCACGTGGGCCCACACCTCACTGAGGTCTGGCCATCCAGGGTCCACCTGGACCATCCAGCTACTCAGTGGATGCTACTGGTGGCGGGTGATGCACTCGGACATTGTTAAGTGCGTAGCATCCTGCACCGACTGCGCCTGAAGCAAGTCCATTTGCACAATAGCAGGTGAAACTGATTCACAATCAGTGTTGCTTCCTAACTGGACAGGTTGACTTCACAGAAGTGGGATTGACTTGGAGTTACATGTTGTTTAAGTGTTTCCTTTATTTTTTGAGCAATTCTTTTAATTCTTTTGTAAAAGTCAAATTATACAAGGTGAGAATCAATTTGCCTGAATTCAGTATCTATACTGACGGGATTACTTTCCACAACTAACCCAAATGATCTCTGAGTAATAAACTAAAAATAGGTCGTCATTGTAAGACTCTTTCTACCTGAAATCTCCTTCCAACTTTTCTTGTTCAACGAGGGTCGACACAATGGGCCCCATCAGGATCTTGTTGACGATGGTGCCCAGCACAAAGTAGCCAAAGATACTGAGGAGTCCAGTCCAACCCGTACTGGAGGTCCAGAAAATGAACAGGACACATGTTATGCTCCAATAAAAAAAAACCCTTGTTCTTCAGTCACTGCTGTAACTACAGGCCAGTGTAAAGCAGTGGAGCACACAGAGTGAAATTGTGTGTACAGTGAAGAATCATGGGCAATACATTTCACAGTATAAAGGAATTACATTTATTATCATGTTTGCATTGTCTGACGGTGAAGGTAGTGTTATGGCAACATCACCTGTTGTAGCACTGGTAGGTGTAGTAGGAGACAGTGAAGGGAGATATGACAATTCTACTCGCCATTGAGCTCAACTGCTTACACAGTCTCTCTGCATCTTGACTGATCCGCTGGTCTCTGTGTGGTAGAGGTGCATGTGCACACGTGTACACACACAAAAGCTTCAATGCAGGCAGACACAGCAGAAAGCTAACAGACTTACAGAGCTGAGTTAAGGGTTCATTACGGATTATCGATGTCCTTCCGGAGCACATTGAGAGTGTAGTAAATTCGTCCCCAGAAATAGTCTCTATGAAGGTCCTCTGTTAGAGACGTCCTCCAGTTCACGTACAGGAGACTGCAGATATACTGCTCCACACTTTTCAGCTGAAAAAATACATAACCAATTGTGCATCTGTGTGTGTGGTTGTGTGTGTAGTGGATAGCTTTGTAACGACATGAAAAACGCAATGGGACTTTATAAGAAAATAATATATTGTAGTACTATTTGTAATAAATAAAAAGGTTATGAGGTTGGAAAGAAGTTAAAAAAAAACAACAAAAAAAAATGACTATAATTATATAAACCGACTATAATTATATAAAGCTTCCACCGATCTCTGAGACAACAGGAGTGATAGGAAGGTGAACTCACAGCAGAGTTTAGCAGAATGAGCAGAACAGCAAACACTACGAGCTCTTGAAACTTGCTATGACTCTTCTCAGACAGGACACCATAGAACTGGCTTGGGATGAGCCCTACTTGATAGATCACCATCTGAACTAATATTTTCAATGGAGAGGTGCCACACTGTAAACACAATAACTGACAATACCTTAGTATCTGAGTTTTAATATATGACATTAAATGTATGTAAAATAATTCCCAAAAGAAAAATATACTGAACACTTCAAAATATACTGAACTACCAAATATTGCTGATACAATGCTGATACATATGGATCATATAAAAATAACTTTTGATGGAAGATTGTTTTACAACACCACATAACAAGGAAATGTGAATATCTGATACATTCCTGTTTTAATATAATTTCAGAGGGATCACTTTGATTTAACAAGTGAATTTAAGTAAAGCAGTCATAAAAATAAACAAAATCACATCTGGATGGTGAAAAAAAAAAAGATCTTTTTACCTAAAAGAGTGACTCCAAGGAGTGTTCCAAACATTAGCACATTCTGACTGAACCATTGTGGGAACAGAATTTTCAGAATTTTGCAGAATCTTTGCAGAAACTTCCAGTCCAGTTTTGGTCTGAAATGGTATAAAATCAACATAATGAACACACGGTGCACATCTTTAGTGATGATAATATCTGCTATTGTATAAAAGCTGATTATGAAATAAGTACCACATAAGTATTCAAAATAAACGACAGCAGCTCTTTCAGTAAGTTTATTCACGTAACTTCACTGATACAATTCAGCAGGCGAAGGAGATTCAATCGGTGCCTTAAAAATCAAATATTACCTTTTCTGATCGGTATGTTTCAGCGGCCGCATTTCATCGACGCGAAGAAAAGATCTAGCCAAAGAATTGTTATACTGCGAGATGAATGTTCACACTAGAACTAGGACAGAACTAGACAATCAGAAACTAAGAATACTTTAAAGCCAGCTATTTAGCCTATGTATTGGAAAAGAGTCAAGAGTCTAAAGTCTGACACAGCATGTGACAATCACTAACAAAGATAAACGCACGTTCGAAAAACATGAAGCTATACAGATATATCAGCCTCGGCCCCAGTGTTTCGGCACCTGAAACATTTATTGTAAGGGATACCATTTCGAAAAGAAAAACTAATATTTTTCGACTAAACAAAACTCCCAGTTACCTAAACAGCTAGGTTAGAAATGTTTGCGAAAGTGTTAACCCAGCTTCTTCTTTTACTGTAAGTCACTCGGTAGCATCCTAACGCTATCTACTGCCCCCTGCTGGACTGGATTCTAGTCATGCGTATTATTACACTACGTACATACACTGGAAATCTAAATTAGAGAACACACAATTTCCTAAATGTCAAGGTCATTGTATAGTCCTATGTGAAATTACCCAAACAGAAGTGAAATCGCAGTATTTTAATTTTAATCTAATTTAAAATTAACATCAGATACAAGAACATCAGATAAAAGAAACACAAGAGGCTCTAGAATTACCAAGGGCAGAGAAAAGAGCTAAAAAAAAGTGTAGAAAGTAAAGGCAACAGTGGTTTCCATTGTGACTGGAGCACTAGGGGCTGTGACTGCCAAACCAGGGGAATGGCTCCAGGAAACACATCCGAGATCTCCGTCCAGGAGTGTGCAGTCCTGGGAACAGCTATGATACTACACAGGAATGTCAAGGAATTTGTGGAAGATGAAAATGAAATGTCAAGTTGGACTGTTAACATTAATCTCAGTCCAGAACAGGGTACTGCAAAAATACACACCACACCCTCAAACTCCCAGGCCTCTGGTTGATACCAGACACACACACACACACACTCACACACACACACACACACACACACACACACACACACACACACACACACACACACACACACTGTATATACCAGATGTGCATACCTCAACTTCAGCTTTAAATAATGTAGCTAGTGATTAAGGAGGCAATAACAATCCAGAATTTTTATTTTTGTTGTCTAAAATGTAAATAACATAACAGGATTTGATAATAAATCCTATGGGCACAAAAATATTCCACTGAAAGAGATTATTTACAAGAATAACAATTAATATATACTGTGTACTTTACCTGATTAAATTAGACAATTGGTAACAGTGCTGCATTGGAATCTTAGAACAAATTGAAATTTAAAATTTCACTTGAAGACCAAATTTATCAATTTAATTTTAACTAATGTTAACTAGCAAACAAATTATTAACCACAATTTTGTCTGACATCTATGAGGAAAATTAAATTTGTCTTAGAAATAGGCACTGTTAAACATTAACAGGTAATATCAGAAAGAAAGCAAATGTACCCACCATAAAATATCATAATAACATAAGGGTTTTAGTTCAGGCCATGCATATACACCACATGGCTCAGTAAACAATATTTTGATTGTTCATTCATTTTAGTCCCCATAACTTGTTTGTATGATACTCAGAGGATCTTTATTTTGACTGCTTCATCCTCTCCTCTGTACAAATGGTGTACCATATACAGTATGGGTACAATATTTAACAAGCAGGAGTGTGGTAAACAGTATTCTATTCTACAGTGTACACAGAGTCATGGTTTTGTTTTGAATTAAACACAATCCTTTGTCGATTCTTTCTGGCACATAAACACATTTCAATCAAACATTGCATCACCTCTGAATAATGTTTTCCACAAAATTACAAATGAGAAAGTACAAATGGGGCCTATATAAGTTCAGTTGAGTATGCGTGCTATATCAAGTTAAGCCAAAACATTTACAATAAAAAATGATCAAAGTGAATATTTGAATGTCAACACAGATGAGCATCAAATACATAAAATCAAATAGTAGTTCTTTTTAAAACTTTAAAGTATTAAAGAAAGAAAGTGCTCTTGTCATACCTGTAAAAAAATAATTTGTACACCTCCTATCTGACCAGGGGCATTCCTTATGCAACTTTTGGGGCATTCCCTGCAACTTTTTGTTTAGCGATGGATTTTTTATCCATCCTAAGGGATTTTTTGATCTATGAATCTTTCCCCCATGATGTGTCATTTGTTAAACGGCAGGCAGGCAGGTAGTATGACTGTAGCACATGCAGGTCCTGCTAAAGGTTCTGCCACTTCTCCTTCCAGTTCAGTCCATGTGCCTTTCTCTGGACTGTAGCAGATAGTAGATGACTTATATGCTCCCTGGAAAAAGGTCTTCAGTTAGTTAACCATGCAGGTTCATAAAACCATTTAAATACATTCTACTAGACCAAATAATCTATTACAGTAATTTAGTCGTTTCATAACCCTATATCAGAAAGATGGTGAAGTGCGCTACTTAGTGAGGCATTGTTTCTGAAAACATTCATTTGAAAGAAAAGGGGGGTTATTCACCATGCTCCAACTGTAGCCTCCGACGAGGAAAATGCTGTCATCCAGAACAGCACAGCCAGGTCCACTGCGCCCCTCTAGGATGGGTGTCTGGAGAATATTCCACTGATCCGCTTTAGGGTCATAGCACTCCACCAACATCACATCCAGATGGGAGAATCCTATCGAGAGGACACATGGCCATCATCTTATATATATTTGCTCATGCCATGTAAGTGCAATCATAGTGCAGTGATATATATATACATAGGAGTAGTTTAATTTACTTTGAAATGATTACTGGCTGGGGATGTGGGCATAATGTAAACACTGAGGTTGATTATTAACATTAACATATTAACATTATATATCTTATGTTAGCTTTTTTGTTGTTTTTTCCCCCACAGGTAAGATTAGAGGTGCCGTCCTGTTGTTTTGACAGGCTTGCATTGGACCAAGGGGAATGGAACACTCTGTGAATTCTCCTACAATGACTTTATGACTTTGAGAGATTTACCTTTTAAATGATTTCCACCAATAGCATAGAGGCGCTCGTTCATAACTGCCAGGGCATGTATGGCACGTTTAGTGTTCATGTCCTGTTTCCTGGCCCACACGTCCATCACTGGGTCATAGCAGTAGAGCCAGGACACATACTCTCCATTGTGGACTCCACCTTTGCATACACAGCACAGATCTTGTTGACTTTTTTTTTAAATGTCAATCTTTATTTGGATTTGAATATTAACATGCTGTATCAATTTGTCATGCTCTTCATATTCTAACCAAAACTAAATGCTTTAAGAGAATATATGCTAATAATTTAACCAGAAAATGTTTACCCAATAATTTTAATTTAAAAGTAACTGCTGGAGCAGAGAATGAGATGAGATGTCTTACCTGAGATGTAGATTTTTCCATTATGGACGGCACCGGCGTGTGCAGCAAGTGGCTGTGGGAGAGACGAAACGTAGTTCCACTCATTACTCTCCAGGTTATAGGCCTCCACACTGGACAGGTAGCCTGACTCATTCCTCCCTCCTATTACATACAGGTGTTTGTCTAGACAGCAGGCAAAGAAACTCGCCCTCCTGAAAAAAAAACCCCCACATAAATTCAGATCTTTTGCTTTTAATTCGAAGAGGACATTTGATTGAAAGTGGGTCATTTGAGCACAGTCTCATACCTCTCTTGCATAGGAGGAAGCTGGATCCAGCTGTTGAATCTTGGGTCATAGCGACTGACAAAATTAGTGCTGTGTTTGCCTGCCCAGGATTAATCAGAATAATAAGCATTACTGAACAAATGTATGCATTAATTAAATGAGATTGGGTTGGTTCAAATATTGCAATTTGATTGATTAATTCTTCATTTTACCATTTGGATTCCACTGGTCCTCTCCACCGAGTAGCAGAAGGAAGTTCTCCACCTCCACTACACAGTGATGTGCACTGTTATAAGGCATTACTGTAAAACAAAAATAATATAATCTGTTATTATAATTAATTTACACTGCTTACAAGTGAATAACATACAGTGTTATTCTAATAATTTGTATAGGCTTTATTTATTTAGCGTTCTTTCCATACTGAAGTGCACAACAGCACTATAAAGATCGTTACAATCACAAAAACACACTGTGTTCAGTTGAGCAGAGGAACAGAACAAAGGAATGATGGAGATGCCAGGACAGGCTACTGCAACCCATTATTTGGGGTCCATTACACTGAATGACGTGGCCCCCACAGAGGATAACCTGAGGACTCACATATGTGGCCCCCACAGAGGATAACCTGAGGACTCACATATGTGGCCCCCACAGAGGATAACCTGAGTACTCACATATGGTTGAACGTTCGCATACAGTGTTGAAAGACCTAAGTTAAAAGAGGTAAGAAGGGGCTGTGCATACACCATTTTTTGAAAGTTGTGACAGGTTTGTGTTTAATGTAGGATGAAACAGGCAGTCAGTGTAACTGATGGAGATGTGTGCTCTGTGGTGTTTCTTAATGGATTAGTGTGTGGGAAACCTAGCAGCTGAGCTGAAATTTGTTAAAGGTTAAAAGTTTTTCCATACTTTTCAAAGATAGAGACGTGATGCTAGTTTGGAGATAACACTTGTGGTCGATTTGGGATGAGCACAAAACTTTGAGTTTTTTGTTTGTTTGTTTGTTTTTTGTACAACTCTAAATCCTGAAGGCATGATGTCTAGTCCAAGGAATGTCTAGTCCAAAATTGATCCTGGGTAAAACCTTAGGGAAACGCTTAAGATGTAAAGGGAACAGATGTAAAGGGAATCTGCCTGAGACATTGGAGGCAAACCTAGAGAAACGCCTGTGGCATCAGTACTATATGACTGGCAGCCCACTGCCATAGATTAGTAACCAAATATTTATGGAAGTAGCACATTAAATAAGGGCTGGTTCTGTTGTAAACACAACTAATATATAAAATATTAAGGACCAAAGTAAGAAAGATACCCAGTGAAAACAAAGACAGACATGACTGCAAAATAAGAACTAATATACTTTAATACATACTAATACTCTAATATTCTTATGATACTGTAATACAGTAATAATACTGTGAACCTCGCTGTATTACCACACACTGTAATACAGTAATAATACTGTGAACCTC
>JAOXYF010000008.1:17349480-17366938 GCA_028565775.1 Sternarchorhynchus goeldii
CTCTCTCTCTCTCTCTCTCTCTCTCTCTCTCTCTCTCTCTCTCTCTCTCTCTCTCTCATATATATATATATATATATGACATCAGATATATACATATATATACACACACCATATATACAGATATATACATATATATACACACACCAGTGTTATTAGTCATATCTATATATCTATATATATATATCAATAACACTGGTGTGTGTAAATATATAGCATGGTTGAATTACCATTTGGTTAATCGCAGTTAGAAGTTAAACACAGATTCCCATATAAACATCCAGTAAGTGTGCATTTTACTTTGAACTTTGAACTTGATTGCAAAGGACCCACTGGAACTGTATGCCAGGGCAAGAGCATTAAACACAGGAGTCAGATAATAATAACAACAACAAAATAATAATTACAATAATACTACTACCACTACAGAAAATTTCACACAGAAATTTCCAAATAATTAAAGACATAATTAGTTCAACATACATATATAAAATACATGTGTAAAGTATTAAACACCAGTCCCACTCTCAGTGTAATATCTGTACTCTTTACTAGGAGAAAGTTCCAGGCTAAATTGATATCAGCCAATTCTCCGTTGCCTTGTTATAACGCGTGAGATGGCCGTCTCAGAGTCTAAAAGCTCCGTCTAGTGTCTCCGCTCTCCTGAGGCCTGTGGCTTGAGATGGTGGGTCACGCCGGGTGTGGTGTATTACGGAGGGGTGTAGAGCCTCAGCATAGTGAAGCCAAGTCTGCGGACTTAATTAGACCCTCAGAGACCACGAATCATGGAGAGCGTTTACAACTCTCTCTGCCTAACTGTTAAACCACCTCCTATTTATTGCTCACATTAAATATGTGGCGCTCATGAGTGGACTACTGACCACACATCAGTGAATTACACCTGTGGTCCCTGCCTCATGAGTGGACTACTGACCACACGTCAGTGAATTATACCTGTGGTCCCTGCCTCATGAGTGGACTACTGACCACACGTCAGTGAATTAGACCTGTGGTCCCTGCCTCATGAGTGGACTACTGACCACACGTCAGTGAATTAGACCTGTGGTGCCTGCCTCATGAATGGGCTACTGACCACACGTCAGTGAATTAGACCTGTGGTCCCTGCCTCATGAGTAGACTACTGACCTCACGTCAGTGAATTAGATCTGTGGTTCCTGCCTCAGTGGGGTGTGTGGTTGTGTATGTGTGTGTGAATTTCAAACAATCAGGCAAACATGTTCATCCAGGTAGACCTCTGACCTTTACCCAACAATGAAATTGCCCAATCAAGATTTTCAAGACATGACCACGTTTTGGCCATTCAGGTGGCATGAACAGTAAATAACCTTAAACGCCCCATATCTGATGTCTGGTAGTCTGAAATTTTCCTTTAAATACTGTATCAGGACAGAATATAAGAAATGACCTTTAGTACAAATCCACTGATTTCTGTTATTTTTCGTAGAAGCCCTATACTGTAGCATTGCACAGGTAATGAGTGCTCATAGTACTAAGCTTTTTATACAGTAATACAGATTTCTATATAGTCTATAAATATTTCTATGCAGTCTATGCATATTTGTATACACTTCTTTCTGTTAACACATATGAAACTATATTTCCTCGATACCTTTGATAACATTTATATTTTCACTGTAATTTGCACAGAAATTCAAGAAAGGGGGGGATGCGTAAAACATGAAAAATAAAACAACCGGTCAAAGAAGAACAGAGAGACGGAGAAAGAGAGACACAGGGAGGGAGAGAGAGAGAGGGGGCATACAAGGAATGAAAGTTACTAGCAGAAACTCCTTCAGGTATATTTCCTTTGGCTGACTGCAGCGGGGAGAGTATGCTAAGATAGAAAGTATTATTTTCCTAAATGGAAGGTGTCAGATGGTCACGGTGGGTTGATCGGCTGTTCAAGATCACTGCTTCCCATCTGCAATTTGTGACGTGTGAAAGATTCAGCCCAAATGTGCTCACAAACTGGAAATCCACAGCACTTTTTCTTATCGCTGCCAAGCAAGATAACCAGCTGCTTTACAGATCAGGGGACATATCATATTAATATCATGGAGTGTTGCGATATCATCTTGTTTGTAAAAATATTTTTGTTAACTAAGGGTGGTGGGATGGCAACCTTCAGAAAGTAGGAATTTGACGGTAGATTTCAGCACTTGGTAAAACTCTGGTTTTTTTTTTACCCCTTAGAACAAAAATGACCCTATATTACATGCTTATGGTATTTGGGTTATGTGGAAGTGCTTAAGCATAAGTCATTTTATCCCTTCAAAAAGAACAGGATTTCAGTGTACTGAAGTTGCACTGCATTATAGTCATCTACTTCTGCAACTACCTTGTTATTACTGTGGAAGTTCAATTATTATTAAAAAGTCTTGTAGAGCACAGGCTACACTTAGTGAGAATGGTCTATATGAGAAGGGCTTAACTCACCAGCCACTTTATTAGGTACACCTTGCTAGTACCGGGTTGGACCCACTTTTACCTTCAGAACTGCCTTAATCCTTCGTGGCATAGATTCAACAAGGTACTGGAAACATTCCTCAGAGAGTCTGGTCCATATTGACATGATAGCATCATGCAGTTGAGATCTGGTGGAGGCCATTCAAGTACAGTGAACTCATTGTCATGTTCAAGAAACCAGTCTGAGATGAGTGGCGCTTTATGACATGGCATGTTATCCTGCTGGAAGTAGCCATCAGAAGATGGGTACACTGTGGTCATAAAGGGATGGACATGGTCAGCAACAATACTCAGGTAGGCTGTGGCGTTCACACGATGCTCAATTGGTACTAATGGGCCCAAAGTGTGCCAGAAAAATATCCCACACACCATTGCACCACCACCACCAGCCTGAATCGTTGATACAAGGCAGGATGGATCCATGCTTTCATGTTGTTGTCACCAAATTCTGACCCTACTATCCGAATGTCGCAGCAGAAATCGAGACTCACACCAGGCAACATTTTTCCAATCTTCTATTGTCCAATTTTGGTGAGCTGGTGCGAATTGTAGCTTCAGTTTCCTGTTCTTAGCTGACAGGAGTTGCACCCGGTGTGGTCTTCTGCTACTGTAGTCCATCCGCATCAAGGTTTGATATGTTGTGGGTTCAGAGATGCTCTTCTGCATGCCTCGATTGTAACGACTGGTTATTTGAGTTACTGTTGTCGTTCTATCAGCTCGAACCAGTCTGGCCATTCTCCTCTGACCATTGGCATCAACAAGGCATTTGCGCCCACAGAATTGCCACTCACTGGATATTTTCTCTTTTTCAGACCATTCTCTGTAAACCCTAGAGATGGTTCTGCATGAAAATCCCAGTAGATCAGCAGTTTCTGAAATACTCAGACCAGCCCGTCTGGCACCAACAAACATGCCACGTTCAAAGTCACTTAAATCACCTTTCTTCCCCATTCTGATGCTCGGTTTGAACTGCAGCAGATCATCTTGGCCATGTCTACATGCCTAAATGCATTGAGTTGCTACCATGTGATTGGCTGATTCGACATTTGCGTTAATGAGCAGTTGGACAGGTGTACCTAATAAAGTGGCCAGTGAGTGTATATTTGAAGTCTAATACACAACTCAGCTCTCTGTGCATAGTAATATACAGGATAGTATGGAATAATTTTATTTCACATAAAACTGCTTATAATCTACCGGGTTTTAACCAGTTATAGCCCAACTGTATCCTCTAGATACAGTCTTCATATTTCTCTAGAGGCAAAACATAACATTCAGATAATGGTTGGAAACTATTACTTTTGCTGTTATTTTTCCACACACTTTTACTTACATCACAATGACAGTCCTACATAAGCTCTCATGCTGTATGTAGCTTGGTATGTGTGTGTGCATGTGTGTGTTGCGCACCCTGAGAATGCACTGGCCACAGGGGTGTTGATTTGGTGAAGAAGCGTAGACAGGCTGCTTCTCTCCCACATATGGGCTTCTAATGGGCTAGTTCTAGACCAGGTGGGCCCAGGCGCTTGGAGACCAGCAGATGATCATTCATGACAAAGAAAGCACAGGAGAGGGAGAGAGAGAGAGAGAGAGAGGGAGAGGGAGAGAGAGAAAAGAGGGAGAGCAGTGGTGGGGTAGCAAGGTGTACCCACGAGATCAGCTGGGCAGCTAGGGCAGAGACATGATGGGTATGCGAGGGACAATGGCATGTCTGTGTGCCCGCGTGTGTGAACCTGAGCGCGTGCATGCAAGCATGCGTGGGAGTGTGTGTGCTGCTAGTGGGTAGCCGCCCTCAGGGCTGGCGGCGGCGGCGGTGGCGGAGCTGTGTGCGACGGAGCGACCGTGGGCTCAGTGGCGCGATCACCTGGGGAAGGTAAAGGCGGTGGAGCAGAGCAGATGCTTATTTCTGGGGAGAACTGGGAGATTTTATTAGTCAAACCAGCACCCAAACGCTACTCACAGGGACACACCATAGAAACGAAACCAGCCACATGGGTTTCCAAAGTATGACATTCCAAAATGTTCTTTAAACGAGCAAGTACCCAACGGTTCTATGATATCATTAGGTAATAATTTCAGATTCACGTAATGTCTTTCTTTTTTGTTGTTGTCATATGAAATTTTGCTTTAGATAAGATTCCTGAGTTCCTGGTGCATAAACTCACACACACACACACACACACTACATTGCTTTGTTTGGCTCAACCCTCTGTTTTGGGAGTCATTTACATTTATTCTTTTCGTACAAAAACATAACGTTTACAGACATTAAGCCTTTAATTTCACTTCCCTTCTTTTGTGTGACATCGACTTTACCCATTTTAAAATGTTCTCTGTGTCTAATATGGTCAGCACCACCCAATTACTCCCTCCAGTCAGCAGTGAAACAAACAGGGCCCAAGCAGAGCATTTTGCATTATCTGCACTCCTTGGATAGTCTGACAATAATAACTGTAACATAACGTCAAGCTGTGGCTGCCAAGCTCGGCTCGTGCACTTTCACTTTGGAAATGAACTTTTACTTAGAAATGAAGAGCTGTTCTACCTAATGTACTGTCAGAAACAACAGGCCAGGCCCCCAAGTTCAGCCCGCAGCAGCAGAGAGCTGGTTCACCTGCAAACTCATTGGACTGGCGACTGTTATGGTGGTAATACTTCCAAACATTCACTGCGTAAAACCGTAAGAGATTTAGCAGCAATGCTATAACTACAGAATGAGGACTAACAGCCGTTCGCATATATTGAATTGGTAACAAAGTGGTTAAGTGGTCTAAATTGAAAGTCTTTGTTTTCTTCTAGCCCCCAAGCCATGCACTGCTTTGATAGTCGCTCTCTTTCTCTCCTTCTCCCTGTACTACAGTAGCCGGTGATTTGGCACCAAACCCTTCAAGATGTCCCCAGCAGGCTCGTGCATCGCTGGCCACGTAGTAGAGTGTGTGGTTTCCTTTAAACAGCTGTAATTTGTATTTCCAATCACCGTGCTGATTTCTGCTCATTATATCGCTGTTTCACACCGGTAAGTGAGCAAAACTTTGGATTGATTGACTCTAATTAAGTAAAAAACGTTCCGAGCCATGGGTTTATTACCATGCTAGCTAGCCACAAATGTCAGAGACTTTCACAAATTATTATTCTGTTAAGATGAATGTGTGGGAGAGCAGGCGAGTGTGGAGACAAAAGGAACATACATTATTTTCCTGATGAATTTGTTTGCCACTTCCCTTTCTTTTTGTCATTTTTTTCCAGATTTTTTTCCCTTAAATGAGCACCCAATCTCATCAGCATCCTTCACACAGCTCAAGCCATTGTCACTGGAACTTACTGTAGCAAACTCACAAGGGTAAACATGATCATCAAAACACAAAGGTGTCCTCCAAATATTATATAATTTCACATTTGAGTCTCTAACAACAACCCCCATCTCTAGATTTTTATCAGCAGGACCAGGGTTAACCCAGGCTAACCATGGTTAATAAGACCCTGGTCAGAGAAAACCCCATACACTTTGATCTTAACGTCACAAATACTAGTTGATCGCTCCATATGAATTTAATGTTATGGGACTGAATTAGATCTTTTTTACAGATTGATTATGTTTATTCTTTGTAATCCGTTGAATTTAATCCATAATTTAGTGCACCTTTTGACTAGCCAGTTATGTATATATAGAAAAATCCGAACTCCACTTCTTTGTCCCTGAATGGAAGCCTCCCACAATCGAGAGCGTAATTTCATTCATCCTGTCCACTTGACTCCTGACAATGTTCCATGTATCCAAACAGAAAGCACATATCTGAAGTGATATCCACATTTGAGTAACAGACCACAGAAAGTAGTGGCACTGACCTGTATGAATATATGCACAACCCAATCCATAAAATCTTCACTATATACCTCTCTACTTTTTATTTACATTCTATCCGACTTTGTTTATTTCAGAAAGGGTGCATACATGCATGTGAACATCACAGGCATCTGAGCAGTGCCTCACAGCGACGGCTTGATGCATGTTTCTGGTGAAATTAATGACGGCAGCGTTACAGGTTTGGTGTCATTTACTTCGCAGGATTGATTAGAAGAAGAGGGGGAGCAGATAAATGTGTTTGGGAAGTCTACTAATTTAAAATATGGCTTCCCAAACTGGAGCAGATAGCAGAAAGACATTTCATCCTTCAAAACATGTCCATGGAATCCGGAGCACTGAGGAACAACAGCTTTTAATGCATTAAGGGTCACATTTACAAAAACAAGAATAGAGCTTAAAGTAGCAACCTCTTCATGCCATGTTTTGAACATTTCAAAACACGTTCTCATACCTGAGTCTTGATTTGTATGTGAAGGTTCAGGGTTTCTCAGCAATGCAGTGTGCTTGCATTAGGTGACGGGGGTAGCAGCAGTTAGGGCCTGTTCCATTAACAACTCTCTGGAGTGAGATTTCAGGGTGGATACTGCCTGCCATTAGACAGAAGCAGAGTCTGGCTGAGGGGCTGCGCCCACTCTGACAGCCTGCGAGGCAGCAGAGCATCACGCACACAAACTTTCATACAGCCCTCTAGTAAGGCTGTCAGGAACTCAGTTCAGTCCTGCTCACGCGGTAAGTCAATTATGCTATTACAGTGCTGCTTATGGGTTCAGAGCCACATCATATATGGAAAATGAGACACACGATGTGCATCTCTAGGAGTGTCAATGCAACTGACAAGTCTAATTCTTAAAAAAAGGAGAGGACTATGTAGTTTGGCTGACTTGTACAATACATGCACAATTGTATCAGAACCTGTCATTTAGACTGCTGGCAGATTCAAATGTATTCCTCAGTTCAAAATGATGAGTACAGACAAAAGATAACAGCAGAGAGCTAATTTTGTGTATTTTTATTAGCACACCTACAAAGCTTTTGAACAAACATTGTGACCAATTCCACCACATATACTAGCTATTTGTTCTTGCTTTTCACTGCACTACACCCCCCAGGAAACAGTGACCTACATCTGCACCTACATGTGCACTGCATTTCTTACAAGTACATGAACTTGGTACCAAAATGAGGCAAACACAGAAACAAAATGAAAAACTAATTCTGAAATGACTCCTTGTCACTACTGTGCATCCGTCATGTGATGAGAGAAATCAAGAGTGAGTGTTTTCTGGGGGTTGTGTGGAATGCCACTGGGTAGTACTCAAACTACACCCTTCTGTGCATACAGAGCCCACTATTTACCCCTGGACTGCTTGAGGCTAATGTCTCAATAATTTTCCCTCCTTTTTTTTTGCAGGTCCTTCCCACAAAGGACTTGACTAATGATCCATGGACAAAATGAAGCATTTAAATTTATTCATTAATCATTCATCTCCAGCTCATTGAAAATGCTAAACTTCCACAAAATTAAGATTGAATATTGAAAAGTGATTGAGAGAGACAGCTCTCTGAGAAGACAAGAGAAACAAGGAATAAACAAAAAGGAGGGAAACATTGCAGATAGACAGTGAGGAGGAAGGGTCTAGTACAGCCACAGAGTAGGTGAGGCAGCACAGGTATACTAACCACAGGATAAGGTCAGGTGGGGTTTAGTAGGTGTAATTAGATCCTGGAATCTGGAGAAGCGTAGAATTTCTGTCAACACAGCCCTGTAATTATTCTCTTTTCCAATTAATGGTGACATAGATTAATTATCTGATGAGGCAAAGCCAATTGCAATCATTCACCCAGCTAAAATTAGATCATTCCTGACAGCAGCATGAAAGTCACCTGTTTCATTGTTATGGATTAGGCTGTAAGAAGCAGAGTGGGTGGAGAGACTGAGGCATGCTGTGGGGGGATAAGTGAGTTGTCTGGTACACAGGTGAGTGTCCAATTACTCTGCTATCTGAACTGTATGCATCGCCCCGCTCAATCCGTCGCTGTCCAGGCACCTCTGTGTGTCTGCCACTGTAGAGACAGTGTCATGGCTGGTAGATGAGTCATCTGTCAGGGAGTGTAGAAAAGCAGAGACGCGCTGGATTGCTCTTGACAACTGCTCCTGTTTAAATAGGCAAACGAGTGGAATCAATAAGAGCTGATTAATAAAATGGAAAGAGAGAGAGAGAGAGAGAGAGAGAGAGAGAGAGAGTGAGGCCATGGGTGAAAAGGTACCGAAGAGCAACCCCGGTTGTTCCACGCCACCTTCTGCTGCCCAGCTGACTGAGAGCAGCCTCAGGCTCCATTTCTTTGGGAAAAGGCGTGAAAGAGAGGGAAGGAGACAGAAAAGAAAGTAGAAAAGAGTGAGAACGAGATCACGCAGCAGTCGTAGTGAACTGTGCATGCGGGTTCAGTGCACATCTGTTTTAAAAAACCTCAGCGACCAGTTTTTCTATTAAACTGCCTTGCACTGTCAACCAGCTTGGGAATCTGAGCTGGCCTAGCCATGCAGAAATTCTCTGACTAACAATTATATCAGAAACAAGATCTTGGATTACGGTCTCCAGAGAGTAGCACAGTGGGCGTCCGCTCCAATTATTACCGGCCATTCAAAACTCTCCACCCTGCTCTCTGTTGTTAGCAATTGTCAGTTATGCTATCCCTGGTGTAAACTTGCATAACCCGGAACTGAGTGCCCGATTTGGCTATAGCGTTACAAGATGACAGCCTCTTGCTCTCTCTCCTGTTCTCTGCACTGCTTCCCTCCACTCTATTTGAGCTAGGAGCAGACAGCCATTTGTGCCTCAGGAAGACACAGTGACAAATCAGCGGCGCTAGTTTTGTGATGGGCGTTTATGGCCAGTGGGCTTGTGGGCATCTTTTGCCTGTGCAACCCTATGAAGAATCGGAAGACTGAAGTGAAAGTGGCGGTGATGGAAGTGGTGAAATACTGCAGGAGTAAATAATGTGTACCATCCTGCTTGAGACATGTGTTCAACTTCACCTTATTAGAGGAACTCTGGCCTTTTATCAATGTGGAGTTTCTGATGTAGAGAAATTCTTATAAGCAGAAAATAATTTAATAATTTAATGTCAAATTGGAAACTGTTTTTCCCAACCAATCCCCTCCCAATACCCCATTCTCCTGGTCACCAAAAATTCCTTGAACAACAACGGAAGTTAACATGAACAAAACATATAAAAGACATACGTTTTCCTTTTTAACATATTCTCCTCATTAATTAAATATTCAAAGAAAGCACTAATGATACTGTGCAAAATGTGGGAGAGCTAACTTGAGATCATATAAAACCTTGTATTACAGCTGGTCTGTATAATGGCTTACTTTGAGGCTACTGTACCAAGCTTCACTTGACTAGAGTTTCCTTATGCTATTTATAGTATGATAGTTGGGTTACTCTATGCTAATCCATAACTCTATGCTAAAATGTGGTTACTGAATTTATTCTCTGGGTTCTTGGTCTAAGAGGTGGGCTTTGTAACATTTCTCCGTTAGAAGTATCCAATGTATTGTGGCTAAATTTGAAATTAAACAGAACACTTAACCCATGTTCCTTTCTCTATAGATCAGTTTACTGTATCTCCCAGAAACAGAAACAAGCATTTCTTTGTCGGTCTAGTGATTTACGGCTCAAGGCAGACGTTGCAGTCCGAGCTGACGCTCATATCATTGCCCTGTGTTCAGGCATGTGGAACACCAGGCTCAGATAACTGGTCGCTTCAAATTACAATACTGGCACCAAGCTCTGATGCCAAGATGGCAGCCTCCATCGCTTCACTTTATATGCTGTGAACCAGTGGGCACAGAAATGCATAGGCCAAGATAGATGTTGAAGTCAGAAATGGTGCTGATATCCTCGATGCTCAACATTTAAAGCTCAAATCATATTGAACACATCAAGAGTTAAATGCAGCTTACTCTTGATTTTATACTATAAAGGTGCAGATCTCATTATTCCTCAGTATTTATCTGCCTCTGACTATTTCTAGCTGCAAGAAAACACTTTTATTTTATTCAATTTAACATTATTATTGTTATTATTGTTATTATTATTGTCATCATCTTTCAAATGTTATTTCAACATCTCTTTGGATTGTACTACTCATCTCTCTTTCTGTGTGTATTTGGATGTATCTATAGGATACTATCAATTGACTGATATCAGTCAATTGATAGTATCTGATATCCACTGATATCAGAGGAGGCTACAGTTCATAAGAAGGTGTTGAATTTGGATGCAGTGTTACACAAATGAGTCCTTGAATAAGTCACACTCTTGTATTTGCTCTGAGCTTGCTGGCCACTCTCAGATGTTCCATATGAGTAATGTCACATCAAAGGTTTACTCCAAGGTGAGTTGCAAACCCAGTATGTGGGAACACTATGACAAAACAAGCCTTTTTTGGCAATTCTGTTCTGTGCTAAGGTACTATTCTATATTCTTCTACATTGTAGTCTTCTACACTAAGTGTAAAAGCAGAGCTGGGCTACCTTGTATCAGACTACAGCAACTGAATGATACTGTACAGCCTTATGCTAGATTGGTGATGCAGCAATGAAGACTTTATACCCCTGACTGCTGCAGTAATAACAAACCTATATAAAAGTCCTCTGTTTAACAGTTGCTTATGAAAGCCTTGTATGTGCAGGAAACAGCACTGAGCAAGTCAGTTCCATGGTATATCATGACTGCTGCAGTTTGCATGAAGGTTATATGAAGGTGTTCTACACTCTTCTGTGTAACATGGGTCTACTCAAGACTGCATTCTTATCTTATGCTGTATTATGAAGTAAGACATCTCTATGCTTCTTCAGTATCACCTCAGGCCTATGCAGTGTTTACTGCTGGGAATAAAGAGGCATGTTTTTTGTTGTGTTAAGGCCGTCCTCTTTATGCAGAGGTTTTACACAGAGTTCAGTAGAGATTGTGAACTCAGAATTCAGTGCTTTTTTTATTAGAGGCAGATTTCTCAGTGCTAAAGTCTTTTCCCACCACTAGCTGAAAATGACTTCTTTAGGTCTAATACTGAAAGGTCGTAATAAACCAAGGTGAGACTGTACTGTCTCAGTACCACAGAACACAGTAATGCAACTCTGTGGCTTTTTTTCCCATGAGTTAAGCAGGCATGCGGAATTCTAGGCTTGGTCCAGTGCTACACCAACCTGATCTGTGCCACGTGGTAATTTAAGGCAGAATGATGCTTATCTATGGTTATACTAAACATATCGCTTTCGAATGTGGAGCATGTGACTACATTCCCCACACCGGGCCTTTTACCATCTTTGTGGCAGGTGTGTAGGTATTGCAGCATAAGTAAGTGAGTGGTGTGTGAGAGCAAGGCTGGGGGAGGAGATCTATGCTAAGCTGTGACAGAGTTGAGTACGGCTGCTCCTTTGTCCTTCACACTTGGAGGAATCCTAAGAACTCCTCGCCTTCATGCTTCAGTCCCCAGGCCGACTTCCTGAGCTTGCTTCCCCTGACTGGGCCACAAACACACCAGGGCTCACCTCATTACAGCCCCCCACACCCACTGCTGAGGTTCCACATTCTCCTTTATTAGATCGCATAAGAAAAAAACACAGTTCACTTTCGCAGACATAAGGAACTGCTGCTAATTTTCAGCATTTGAAAATGACACGTTTCGATGGGCATGCGGGTGGCACGTTTCAATGTTCTAAAACGGTGTGTGCAAATCTTAAAAATCAACCATTTTTGCTCCCGGAAAATGCTGCTTTGATGTGGCCTGCGTTCTGTTTCGGGAGCAAAGGCAGAGCCGAACACAGCCGGCCTCCAGCAATGTCTTTCTGCAATGTCACTCTGGTCTTCCTGACATGGAGTGCATGAGTGAGTTTGGTCAGTTTCAGGTGATACTACCCACAAGTGGTGCTGGACAGAAACCTTTTCTTTCTGCGGTCTAATAAGCCCCTGGATGCATTCACTCATTATCATATGGCATGAATAGGACATCCCACTTAATTGTTGTCAGTTAAGTGCCATTGTTGGGTATCGTCATTGCTTTAACACAAATAGCTGCATGTTATGTGTGTATGTGTCTGTGTGTGTGCTAAACAGCCCATACCTGGAGGGCTTTCATTTTCTGGTTGTTCTGGTTGGAGAGGGCCTGGAAACGGGCCAGCTCCGCCTGGCTGTACACGCTGCGGTGTTTGAAGTATTTCAGCATAGCTTTGTGCATCCTCCTCTGCAACAATGAAAGCTGGGGAGAAGAGAAAGGAGAGAGACAGAGAGAAAGAAAGAAAGGGAGGGAAAGAGAGGGAGGGAAAGAGAGACAAACAGAAAGAGTGAGGAAGAGAGAGAGAGAGAGAGAGAGAGAGAGAGAGAGAGAGAGAAAAAGAGTATTGTTAAGGCAGAAAAGGAAATTAATGGCAGTGTTCAAGAAGAATGATGGAGGGAAATAGAGAAAGCAGTCAATAGCCCATTCTGCAGTACACGGGCCTGACAGGAATTTCACAGTCTCCTGCTCTCCCTGCCCACTCATGTGCACTGGGCGGAATCCAGTCACATCTGGCTGCCAGGATGGGGGGTTAATTTTCTCTAAATGCTTCAGCGGTTTTGTTCTAGCTGAGGCAAACTCTGTGACTGCAAAGCTGATGAGCAAAATATTTCGACTTCACCCACTTTAACTTTATACCAATCCCCTCTAGACATATTTTACACATACACAAAGAGTCATGAACCCCCCACCGCAATTAGAAATTATTCTGAGTCCACTGGAAGAAGACAATAAAATGGAGTGTGAGAGAGAGACAAAGACAGACAGACAAAAAGAGAGAGAGAGAGAGAGAGAGAGAGAGAAAGAGCACATGCTGCTCTCTGTTCAGCATAGTTTTCCAGTGGAGAAAAGGGTGGGGGTTCAATTCTGCAGGATGCTCAGGCTTGCTTCGCCCCATCTCTTCTCTCTTCCTTTAAGCTTATCATTGCTTGGCAATGTGTTCCTCAGAGCATGAAAGAACTAACGAGAATTAGCTCAACCATCAACTGCTGAAGGACGACAAAAAAATGGATTTTATTCCTCATGGAACAGTATGTTAAAATGTGTACACTTCTCTCAGTGTAATACATCACAATACTTCAAAGATGTGCATATTCCTCAATTGTAAGAAGCAGAGACAGAACAGACTATGGACAACGATTCAGACACCTGCAGACGTGCTTTAACTGACTGCATTTGCTTGACACTTGGAGAAATATGGATTTGTCATAATGTGATGATCAGTTAATGGTTTACGTATTTTTCAGTACTTTTTTTTATAGCAAGAGCTGACAGAGGTCATGGGCATCAGGTGTCTACAATGTTGTCTAGATAGGATGATAATCAGCTGTTAAAATTAGGAGGCATCGATTAGAATAGTGCCAGTATCATACTCACAGCACTGGCCCAGATCATGGCACTGATAAAGAAGCCACCCAGAGCTTCAGAGCAACTGCAGCATGCCTGGCCATGAACTTTGACCCCTGTACTCTGCTCACTGGGATATATTGGCCAAACCATATAAACAAAAGCCACCCCCCAAAAAAAAAATCTACTTTTTTGTTTTGTTTGTTTGTTTGTTTCTTTTTCAGGATGCCAATCATCCAAATGTCATAATAGGAGATCCTCAATGCACTTCTCTCCATACAGCAGTGTGTTGTGTGCTATATGTCCACTTTATAGGCACCAAGAACATTCCTTCTGAAAGTGGCCAAAACCTGAATCTTTAGTTTGAAAATAAACAACACACTGTTAAAAGGCTGAACACTGAGTAAAAGAAAATCAGGCTTTGATCATGAGCGTGGAGAATCCCGTCCACCGGATTTGACTTTTGCATGCATTTCTCACTTGATAACATTCATGTAGTTAGATGAGGAGTTGGAGAAGTATTAGTCTTAGGAGGAACAAACAGTGTGTTTTTATTTCCGCTACAGTTGTCTGTTGCTTGTTGTAAAATAGCATTGATAACACTGCTGAATTACTAAAACATGCTGATATTTTATAGCAATAAAGACTCACATATACAGACATATACAGACATATGTGGAAAACACACCGAGGTACACTGTAGACGTCCAGCAGAAATAGAGCAGTGTTGTCTAATTCATGTCTGCATGTTAAGACTGTTGCTCTGCATAAAGGTACAGTTTAGTAGTTTTGGACACATTCCTTTTTGAGCTGTTCAGGCTATTTAGTAATATTTGCTACTGAATCAACACCAGATGATCTACACGAAATTTCATTGTAAACTATACCGTGTGTAGCTTTAACACACATGAGCAAAAATAACACGACAGCTGTTGCATATATAGCCATTACTGCTTGCAAATGGCCATGTATTGTCATGTCCCTTTTGCACAAATATCCTCATATTTTATTAAACTAACATTACCTGCAAAACACATCATCCAGAAATAATATTTCGTTGATGAATGGTGCCCGTACGCCTTACAAAAGCTTGTAGCCTTCAACAAAGCAACTATGACAAATATCAGCTAACGTTCCAGCCCTTTGCTGCGGGATCTGTGTCATATTAATATTTGTAGAATGTTTTGGAGTGATAAACTCACTTTTGCAGTGACCGCATCTGATGCTCTCCTGATTCCACACTCCCCCAGGTGAAGAATAAATACACAATACGCACACACGCACACACACACACACACACACACACACACACACACACTCGAGTGTGGCTCTCACACTCCTCCACAAGACTACTCTCATTATGATTAGATTACTGCAGTGGCCTCCTTGCAGGCTGCCAACTAAAGCCAGCACTGCCAGCTTGTGTGCAGTGTTAGCACCCAAATGCCTGGTGTGCAGCGTGAAGGTCTAGACACCTGCATGCGGTATGATGCCTCTGTGCAGTGTGAGAATTTAGACGTCTGTATGTGCAGTGTGAGCTTCGTGATCAGCCTGTGTGTGGTGTGAGTGTCTAGACATGTCTGTGTGTAGTGAGAGCGCGTAGATTCCTCTGTGCAGTGTGAGCGTCTAGACACCTGTGTGCAGTGAGAAAAATCTGGATTGGTTTGTGTGCAATGTGAGGGTCTAGATCAGTCTGTGTGCAGTGTGAGCGTCTAGATCAGTCTGTGTGCAGTGTGAGGGTCTAGATCAGTCTGTGTGCAGTGTGAGGGTCTAGATCAGTCTGTGTGCAGTGTGAGCGTCTAGATCAGTCTGTGTGCAGTGTGAGCGTCTAGATCAGTCTGTGTGCAGTGTGAGCGTCTAGATCAGTCTGTGTACTATGAGCATCTAAATCAGTTTGTCTAGGCCAGGTCTCTGCCAGCTCTCCCATTACCAGCTCTGTCAAGAATGTACGCCACACATTCCAACACAGCACAAAAGCCTGCATAGAGAATATATACTGCATTCATATCTCCTTGTGTGTGTGTGCGTGCGTGCGGGTGTGTGTGTGTGTGCGCGTGTGTGTCTCGTTCTTTTACCTGTTTGTGATCATGAAAGGAGGCTTCCGCTCTGTTGTTTTCAGTGAATATGCGCACAGCTTCTCGCTTGGCCACCATGAGAGCTTTCTGCAGCACTCTGTACTCCTGGGCCAACTGTGCATTCTCCTTTAGAGCTTCCTTCAAATTAGCCTGTGCATTCAGCAACATCCACACACACACACACACACACACACACACACACACACACAGAAACACAAACAAAATAATCAAATCAACAGTAACCAAAAACGTAACCCCTTTTTACGTTTGCCATTTCTGGAAAAACTTTAATAAAAAAAAAAATGTAAATATATAAAAATGTCATTGATAGAACAACAGTGCTAAATACATTCACTCTGAAAGTGGCCAAAAGTGAATCTTTAGTTTGAAAGGAAGCAAAACATGGTTAAAAGGCTGAACACTGAGTAAAACAAAATTTGATTGTGTTGATCACGAGTCTATATTAAAAAATAGACACAGTAGATCACCAGCCTTCATAAGCCACGTTGGAAACACTGTACATTTAAAACATCTAATATCATTTTTAAATGAATTTTTTTAAAACTTCTGACATCAAAATTTACAAGAGAGTATATGAAAAGATATGAAAGCCCTAAAAGATATGAAAGCCACTTCGAGCCATTAACAAAAGTTTGCAAATTTGGCCGTATGCTGTACACCCACACCCACCCACACCATGTACAAAGCTGCTGCATATGTCACAGCACACAAACTCCAATACGCTTCTCCACAACATGTACCAAAACTAATCATTTGACAGCACTTAGAGAAGCATGTAAACACATTATAATAAATAGCAGCCTGATTTGCCTGTCTCACCCCATCTCATCTCCAGGCCGCTCTGGCAGCTCTGGCTGACACTGAGGCCGCATCTCCGTCCTACCTGGACAAATAATGGAGTGGATTTGGGCAGTAAAACAGTAGCAGTAACTGATGACTGGAACCCAGCATAGAGACTGGTCATAAAACATGACAAATGCAGCCTATTGATTTAAAGCTTAATTACTGCATGCGGCACTGACAAAGCCAGCCTGACGCGCCCACAAAGTGTAAATGGAACAAATTACGCTTTGTTGGCTGTAAGAAACTGATGGTGTCGGCACTTTGCATCCTCTTTACTTCTCTTCCCTTTGACGAGAATCGGTTTTGATCACGTAAACAAACAAACTACTGGACTCGGTGACTAGTAGAAAAAAGGCAAAACAAAACAGTCATGTCATAGCTGAGTGCAATTTCAAATCCAACACTGTTTGACTGTTTGCACATGCTTATAGATACTCTATATGACCATATGGTGTCTGTTCCTATTCATTTGTTTAATTAATTTATTCATTTGTTTCATACAAATGAACATGATAGCAGAGCTGCAGAGAAAATGGGACATTCTCTGACCTAAAACTACTGAACCCTAACTGCACTGTTACACCACCCTAACCTACCGAACCCTAGCTGCACTGTTACGCCACCCTAAACTACCGAACCCTAGCTGCACTGTTACGCCACCCTAAACTACCGAACCCTAACTGCACTGTTACGCCACCCTAAACTACCGAACCCTAGCTGCACTGTTACGCCACCCTAAACTACCGAACCCTAGCTG
>JAOXYF010000008.1:17367038-17394104 GCA_028565775.1 Sternarchorhynchus goeldii
CTGCACTGTTACGCCACCCTAAACTACCGAACCCTAGCTGCACTGTTACGCCACCCTAAACTACCGAACCCTAGCTGCGCTGTTACACCACCCTAAACATGCTGTTACAGCACTAAGAGGCCCTTGGGCTCTTCAGTCATTGTTTTTAAAACATGCAAAAGTCAATGCATGAAAAAAAAAAAACTTTTTATGTCACACACACCTCTTTAATGTGTTAAAGGCCACCCTTTGGTTTATGACGGCTCTTCTTCTGAGTCATTAGGTAAATTCACTTAAGATTAAGAGAAGATTAATCGAACACTGAGACAGCTACACTAAAAAAACGCCTTCTATACCCTCATTTGCATCATAGCATGTTCAAAAGCTCCTTGATCTTCAGCCACTGTCACACACCAGTGACCAGCCAGACGTGTGCGTAGGCCCACACTCCCCAAAACTCCTTGCGGTGGAATTCTTGCAGATTTCTTTTGGTAAGCAGTAAAAAGGAGTGCAGGTGGTGCGTTTTGATTGTTTCCAGCGCCAGGCCTGAGCACATGCTCTGCTCTGCTGCTCTGCAGCCAGCTAATGGGAGACTGGCTCTGTGAGGGAACACTTTTAATTCTGTGCCTGTCTCGCACCAACAACTTGTTTGGAGTTTGCCGCACCCGTGCGTGCATGGCGGATTAAGCTCCATTGCCTTTTCTTGTTTTGAACTAATGCATTCTTGATCACCGTTTAATGAAACTATATACCACATGGCGATTTCACATTAGATAAGCCATGTGAGACTCTCATCAAGCGCAGGGCTCTGACTGGGGCCATAATCCTGACTCTCAACTCCCCCAATAAACAGCTTTTTCCAAGGAAAATGAAGTGATAATTCATGGCTTTCATGCAACACATAACATATTATTTCTTACAGAAAATGATATGAGGCTGCATCCCATTACTAGAACAAACATGTATTAGCAGTGCGCCACTGTACGACAGCACAGCTGTGACGAACGGGAACAGGAGAAGATTTGCCCTGCTCAGTGAAAAAGTGCAGATTGGACAGATAAAAAAGGAAACACTGTGGGCCCTGAGCAGGGCCAGACTGGACCCTGGGCCTTCGACCCCGCCGCCGTGGCGCACAGCTCGGGCGCTCCACACATTCTTCCCCAGCACAGAGGTGCCACATATACCACAATGCTTTACTGTTCATCTCAGGGAAAAGAGAAATATGAAACAACATATAACCTACAAAACCACACTGGCTAGGGAATATAAGACAGGTGCTTGAGGCTGAGCAGTACCCTAAATCTGCTTTTTTCCCCCCATTATCAAGCATACAGCCATTTACATATTAGAATTTTATGAGACAATTTTTTTTCAATCTATGCATTAATATGTACATACACAATGTATGCAGACATAATTGTTTTAAAACAGGTCATTATTAAGAAGGCCACTACAGTGTAATCGTTATTCTGTATAGTCTCTAACTAAACTCCTGTATGATGGTTTTGCAATAAATACAATTATCTGAAGTTCAGATCTGACTAACTTAAACACCTGTTCACCATGTCCTCTGAACTTGTCCAAAGGCCACAGATGAAACCTAAGCTCTTGCTTGGATACTGATGGTACAGAAAAGAACCCTAAACCCAGACAAGAGGATTTTCATTGATAAACCATCACTGGCACTTTCAATTTAACCCAGAATTAGGCTTCATCCATGACAGGCTTTATAAATTAATATTTACAAAGCATATGACACACAGCACACCACACAATAAATAGCATATGGTAAAGCATGAAGACAGGAGGCCACCATGCTAACAGTGCTCCTCTGTCACTAACTCTGTCACTTACAGGTACAGTAAGATCTGCACTTTGTCTCCTTTAAAATGGAACAGGAGGGTAGAGAAAACTTATTTTTCTAACCTGCAGGTCCTGCATGGTTGCGTCCCGCTGGGAGAGGAGTGTGGAGTGAGTCTCCTCTATATGCACTGTCCTGGTCCTGCAGGCCTGCATGTCACCCTGCAGACCGCTCATGACTAAACCAGCCGCATTGTGCTTGTATTCCACCACATCACACACGCTCCTGAAAAATGGTACAAACAGATTTTGAAAAATGTGCATGCTGAACAATGTACAATAGTTGTCAAAAACCCTGGCTTTACCAGTTTTGAAAAGCTAGTTAAAAAAAACATTAAACCATCAAATCAAAAGTGTCTCTGTGTGCAGCCCCTATGGTTTTTACTGTGCATTTCTGAAGTGTGATTGTTACGGCAATGTTGTGCATTTAAAATACAGCTTTGACCACTTTCTCACTACTTTTTAAAGAGCAATGTGTAGTTCTGCTCTGTTCTTTGACATATCTGAACAACTATTTTCACAGAACAAGGGTCATTTACCAGCTCTCTATACACACGTGCATAAACACTGTGAGATTTAATATTTTTAAAAATATGCGTGATGCTTATTTATTAAGTGTCTCAGTATGACTGTAATGTTTAAGAGTACAGGCATCCTAGTTTACAGAATTTGGGGACTTGGGTCAAAAGTAGCACTTTGCTATTACAGTGAATACCTGTACAGATAGCTTCAAGGATATACACTCTCGGATTCAAGAAACGTTTCTACAGTTGTTACACTTGTCGTTGTAGGTCACTGTCTCAACTGTCAGGCTATGACAGAGGCGTAGTGCAAAATTCTGTGGCCTCACTACAAGAGATAGGGTGGAAGCCCTTTTAAAAACTTCATATTTTTCTAATTTATGATCCACTCCCCCCTGCTCTAGGCCCCATGCCCCTCCCCTGTGCCCCCTCCCTACACCACTGGCTAACTAACAAACCAAAAAGTTCCTATCAGTTAATGTAATGGGCAGATAGCACTGCTACAGAAGAGAGGTTACTGTCATATGTTTTATTAAAGCAGGTGAGGTTTTCTGTTTATGTCTTCCTGGTTTTTATTTCCACATTGGCTATAATGGGATTTTTTAAGCCGTTTTTAAAATTCTCTCTTCAATAGCACATCGAAAGCTTTCTCTAAAGCCATTCCCTCCCAAAACATCTATGCTTAGGACCCAGCCCATCCTACCATGTACTCTGTTCATGTGCAAAATAACTGACAGCAGAACTTCTTTGGAGAAAAGTCTCCCATTTTCTGAATGGTTAATACAGTTAAAGAGAAGTAATTTCTTAGACCAAATATTTTAACTGTCACTGAAACAAACCATGACATGCACATCCAGTCTAGTAGAATTGTACAGCACACAACAGCCAGTGATAATCAAACTGTGTAAAGTCACATCAACAACCTACATAATATCATGTATAACATCATGTACAAACAGATCATCTTCAAGGATAATCTTTTCTACTCTGTAATCGACTCAAAATTGTTTAGATGAACTGGAAGTCCATGTGAGGAGCCTTGAATCATTCAGGTGTAAAGCCTCTATCTACTATGCCACTGTATCTAATCACAGAGCTGAAATCTCCAAAAGTGTTTGTTCCACTAGCAAGCAAGACAGATGAGAGCATCATTTGTTTATGTTATTTATGGAGATACTGTATATTATAATACTATATTCATTCATTATCTTCATTAAACCAAATGAGTTAGTTGAGAACTTATTCTCATTTACAACAACAATATGGTACACATGGTAAACGAATTGGCAACTATTCCATAAATTACTGTTGAATTATTTGGTTCTGTTACAAGCTTTACTCCATACTTTCAAAACTTAGTTTCACCATTTGTGTAGTCTTAAAATGAAACCCTGTAGACAAACATCAAGGCCTTGCTTCTTCCACTGCACAGTTGCCTATTGTATTTAAATAGTGTAGTGATACAGCAAGGCTTTTTTTCTTTGCAAAGCTTCTACATAGTGGCTCCTTCTTCATCTTTTATCTCCTGCACATGGGTTACAAATCATTTCACCACAAATGCTCAGACAAGCCGTCAGGTGATGTAGAAACAGCCTTATTTTTCTTTCTGTAGCCCTTCTGTGATGTACTGTGTCTCTTCTGTAATGTTTCTACTCACTGTAGTTCTTCAGTAACACGTGGCATGTTGGCAGCGACGTGCTCCATGGCGTCCGATACCTTCCGGAACTCTTCAGACTCCCGTCTAAGCTCCACGATTCTTCTGGATACCTGGTCACACCTCACTGAGAAAGCATTGTGAGCTTTCTGCAGACAAACAGTCCTTCACTAAAGATCAGTCAAATATGTATTGCTAGTGTAACTATATCAAATATTAAAACATGCAACAAAATAGTTTTATAAGCACTTTAGCTGTATCCAGGTGCTCTAGGGAGGCACTCTTCTGTTGGTCTAGTTCATCAGACAGCTTTGTGTGTTTATTTAGTGCGTCACTCAATTTCCATTTCAAGTTCTCAATGATCTAGAAATAAATAAATAAATAAAATGAATAGGTCAAGCACATAAAACAATAACAATCATAACAATGTCAAGCATTGTCTTAAAAAGCTCTTTGTATAGAACTAAGATGTATGCTTATAACACCATTTAGCTTAACTTATATAATCACATAATCATCATCAACGCAAGTTGTCCTTCAAGGTTGCGTTGGTCATCTTTGGGAATGACAAGAATGCAGCACAGCCTAATATTTAACTACAACAATGTAAATTCCAACAATGACCAACTTCAGCTTTGCACCACAGCTAACAGAAACACAGGGAAGAAAAAATGCCTTACACACCAAATTCTTAAAGATAAAGTTAGAATGATGATAACTGCAATAATGTTCCTTTGTGCTCTTTTCCCTTATACCAAAGAGATGTTTCTGTGGATCTCACTGTTGAAAAGACAGGTCAAATGGCCTAGATGTTTTTAAAATACAATTACTTGTCATACTGAATCATTTACTTCAAACTTTTGATGATTTAATATCTTTGCCTGCCTGGATCACTTACAACATGTGTGTGGCTGTTTAAAAAACAGCCATAGTTCCAACCTCTTTAGAGTTAGAACAGTTTAGAATTAAGCAGGTAGTTTCTGTTACTGCACCTTTAAGACAAATATAGAAAAAAATAATTGTTCTGATTGGCTGCCCTTTATTAACCATACCTGAATACTGCAATGTTTGTGCTTATGGCATCAAAGAAACGCTGATTTCAAAACACACCATTTCTGCGTCTCAAATTCCATATATGGACTGTATAGATTGACGAGTGAATGGTGTGTTTTGAAACCAACAATATTTACATATTACTTCAAAATTGCTTATTTCAATAAAGCAAAGGAAATTCAGTTTTCCATGATAGGGCCCTTTAAAACCCCTGGAGCTTCTAGTTAAGATTATGGGAGGATTGAATACTTTGGGGAGGCTATTCATGACAGAATCTAGGTGAAGCTGTATAATAAGGCTATGTTCACACTACTAACCTGGATCCAAATCTAAATGTTTACCTCAATGTGAGAAATATCTATTTTTTTTCCGGTGCTGAGTGGACACACAAATCTGAACTTTTTAAATCAAATTTGGGTCACTTCGTATATGGCCCTAGTTCAGAGTCATGTCCAACTTGTGACGTGATTGTGAATGGTCATTATCAGAATTCACATGCACTTAGCACTGTACACATGCACTTAGCACTGTACACATGCACTTAGCACTGTACACATGCACTTAGCACTGTACACATGCACTTAGCACTGTCGTCATCAAAGGAGGAGGAGAGTGACCTAGATGAATGTGAACCATCAAGTAAGACAAATTTGATCTGAGCAAAAAATAAGAATTGAACAACTTGGCTTGTAATGTGAACGTAATCAAAGCAGGTGCAGAGAAGAGAAACCAAATCAGGGTGAACCATAAGCAGGGTGAACCATAAGCAGGGTGAACCACAGCAGGGTGAACCACAGCAGGGTGAACCACAGCAAGATCAGGCAGCACTGATGTAGAGTGCTGATTGGGTTGCAGGAATGTCTGTTGAGCTTTGGGTGTTTTTGGGTGTTTTGGTGTCTGACAGCACCGGGCACATTTTTGTGATGATGAAGAATCTTGGTAAGACCGATATATAAGTGTGGTGAGAGTGATGCACTGCAGCTCATAGATAGAGGGAATGGTTTGCATGTATGTGGTCCTGGGTTCAATCTCCATCACCTACAACAAGTCTTTCTGTTCCTGTAGTTCCTAGAGTGTCTGTCTAACAATGTAAATGTATCATAGATTTAACAACACTAGGGATGAGTAGAAGTTATATTTGTGGGTAATCTCTGTGAAGCTCTAACAGACATGTCTTTTTTGACCCATGACACCATATCAGCGAACTCTCTTATGCGCTCGGACCACACCATCACTCTCTGAAGGACCTTGGGCTGCGTCATTCTGCATTCTCATTGGCTCCCACCACAAGCACACGCTTGTGTCAGCCACTCACAGGGGTGCAGTAGTGTTGCACCCCAAGAGGCAGCAGGCCTTTCTTAACATCTGCCACTCTGCTGGGCTTTGCTCCCTCATGCAGGGAAATGGTGGCCATGCATGCATGCCTGGCAAGCTGCCATTCAGTGCAGGAAGACAGCAAAAGAAACACTGTGAGGCTTCCATCCTTATCAACATAACAATCCAGCGGGGTTAAGAACAGACCATCTAACCCTGTGTCTTTTTTAGTCTGTGACTGACACTGACATGGCCTGGTGTTTGCCATCAGCATATCAACAGTCTTACACTTTATCGCTGAAGCTGTATAAGCAGTGTCTAATTATAAGTGCCTTTGGGTTATTGAAAAGTGCTATATATATCCCATGTATGATGATGATGATGATGATTATTATTATTATTAGTAGTAGTATGTTGCAGTGGCTGAAGCCATGATCCAGCCACATTCAAAACAAAGGCTTCCTATCTGCACTTCCTCATCCGTTATCCACTTTGCTTGAAAACCAGCTGAATACTGACCACAGTCACTGAAAAGCCATTCAGTCTGTGCTGTGGCTGAATTGGAGCCAGACAGATCATACATGCTGTACATGTAATACAATACAGTACACTACAATCTTTATTTATAGAGCACTTTTAAAACAGCAGATGCTGACCAAAGTGCTGTTCAGTAATAAATAAACAATATAAAACACACTACAGACACTAATAGACAACTGTCAGTATGCTCCGACACTCAGTATGCCCTGATAGAGGTGTGTTTTCTTACTAGTTCTTCTAATTCATACAGAGATCTAGTGGTTATGTAACTCTTTGTAATTTCACTAGCATGTCATTATCAACACCTTGTTATGGTGAGGAGCTTATGAGATACTGTGCTGGTTATAACATTTGTTCCATGAAAAATAGGACAACAGGGTTTACTTGAATTTAACAGAATGTATGCTTGTAGGATGATCAGACTGATATATAATTATTTATAATATAATTATTCATAATCTATAAACAATTACATATTTAACCTACACATTTAGAATATACTTTGATAGTTCAAAAAACTTCTACCTATCTCCCAATATTTTTTTTACTTCTTTATATGATATTGGAACTAAAACTTGCAGTTCACAGAAGTATTTTAGTAGATAACTTTTCAGCACACAAGAAAATGATATTTTAAGCTATTTATTAGGCCAGTGAGTGTTTATTAAAAATGAAATGTGCTCCCATGGTATATTTTTCTAAGTTTCTTCTTTTGACTTCTTTTGCTTTTTGTTCATTTCTCTAAAAAATGGTCCTACACAATTTGACTCAACAATTTGAAGGCAGACATTTATAGGTCTTGTTTATGCTATGCTAAGTTGTTATTAGGATGAAATATTTGGCATTTGTCCATCACATTTTGCTTGGTGAGGATGGAAAACAATGAACAATGTTTTTTGAAAACAATCTTAGATTTTATAATAATACTAATCTGCAATAACATTTTATTTTTTGTCAAATGGACTTCAAGTGTATTCATGCATTCACTCATGCATCAGCGAAGCTCCTGTTTTCTCCAGTTAATGCTAATCCTGCCCCTTCAGTGGATTCCTGTCTCTGTTTTAACTGTTGTGGAGGGGAATTGCACTGTTTCTGTATTATTGTTTCTGTGTCAGTCTGACTATAACATTCCATATGCAAAGGCCATCATTGGTTCACGTTGTAATCAAGGTATTTGGCTGAGCCATTCAACTGGGCATGAGAAGATTTAATTTGCTGGAGATAATTTCCTTAATGCAATGTTTTTATAAGTAAATATTCATGAACTGTCCAGATGAATAGCTTATAATGTTTTAATACTGTCCTGAGACAGTATCCTGCAGTGTCAGTATTGTGCCCAACATGTACAGTCAACCATTGTTTGTACATCTATTAACGTTTCCCTTTTCTACAGATGACCCTGTTCCATTTATTTATATAGAATGTAATGGTTTTCCTTTAAGAATTAAAACATGTAAAAACACTGCAGAGTTTAAATACTACTCCAGGGAAAAGCTTACCTTAGATTTCACTGCGTATATCTCTCGTAGTTCAACCATCTCTGACTCCAGCTGGGCTGCTGTACAGGAGGCATCGTCATATTCCTTTACGAGCTCATTTTCTACTCTCTCACAGTCAGCCTTCGCCAGGTTGAATTCGTCCGTAATTGAGGCTATATTACCCTAAAATTTTAGGTGAACATTAGATGTAAATAATAGAGGTATATCAAAGAAAAAAAATGATTAAAAGCAAGTGTTCTCTAGTAAAATGGTTAAAAAATTCTTTCTATGTTTGTCATGAAAGGTTAACTGTAGCTAACAGTAAATATTCCTATTTGTGGAATCAAAGTAAACACAGTTATTGTTGTTAGAGAGGAAACCAGATACCTTTTTTATATTAAAATAAAATCATTCATTTTTGGCTTGCAGGACATGCTGTTATCTGTTGTTTTTTTGTTTGTTTATTTGAGTGGTGGTGTTAAATATGTAAATAATTATGTTGTGTAATTCACAGAAAAAGACAACATCATAGAACTATAGTGACTATAATACATGTTCAGATCAGATTTAATGGGCCTTCACATGGACTGGCATCACCTGTCGTATGAGAACTCAGGCTTTAAAGAAGGTTTTAAAAAGTTACTTGCAGAAAACCTCATATGTTGAGGAGAGCACTTCAGAAAGTGACATCTCAAATTTTTAGGCCCTGTTACTCCTGGCATGCTCCAAGCTTCATCACAAATCTTATAATGAGACATGCAGGGTTACTCAGTTTGAAAGAGTACATGAACTACAGTGAGTTGTTTGTAAAATCTTTAACTTGTGTTAGGTGCGTCATCATTTATTAATTTTTGTGCAACATCACTGTCAAAGCTAAACGTGTCTGTTAACACAATAAAAAAAAAATCATAAACACTATAAGAATGAAGTTCCTAAATGCTACCACATGAGTATCAGCCTAAATGGTAATTGTATTCTTAGGATATATTTTTATAGATTATAGATTACTGAACTGCATATTGCTAAATCAGTTATTACACCTTAACTAATACTTGATATTGCAAAGGCAAGGTTTTTTGGCATCATGCTATGGTTTTTGCGAGCTTACCTTGAGTACTAACACCACTTTTGTCTCATTCATCAGCTGCACCTTCAGTTTTTCTGTCTCTTTCTGACAAGCAAACAAAACTTCTCTGATTATTAAAATCAGCCGGTAGTTTTATGTCACCTTTCGTCTCTTCTCATGCTGTTTAAAACTTAAATGTACAGTCAGACATTTTTCAGATGGTTATTGTTATTACACTCTGATAATCTGCCATCAGTGAAGCACTAACCAACACTATTTACCTTGTTTCTATACCAAAAATCCCAACAGTTAACAGCCAATACAGAATAACACAAGCAAATGATGTGCAAAGTTCAAAGATCAACCCTGATAAAGTTTATGGTAACAAAGACACTTGGACATTGTTGCAACAAAAAATCATGGCTGGGGGGCGAAAAACCAGTTTCCTACCAGTAAAAATTTTTTGTGTTTTGTTCCGCATTTTAAGATGTCTTAAAAAAAATACAGCCTCAATTACTTCACTTCTTCACTGTTTCACATTTCCAAAAAGACAAAAAGTAAAGCTTTTTCGGCTGGCAAAATGGGTGCTGTTCTGGCCGCGTAAACTTGAAAAGCAAGACCTTTCTGTCACTCATAAAGCTGCTTAGACACCACTTCAAGAAATTCACTATTTTGCTGCATTTTAATTCGTCTGCCAATATTATATATTACTGTCGATAAACATAAATTGCTGCCTAATAACTGTACGCACTCAAACAGACAAGCAGTTGTCATTTTGCATGTAATTGTTGTCTGATAATCCCTTTGCATTATGTAGAGATGCTAAAACAGTTCATTCTCTATCATCAGATAAGCTCTTAAAGCAAGAACTAACATCTACAAACAAAGAATGAGATCCATGGAGCCTTTAGGGGCGACTGGTCTAAAGTAACACATGATAAAGCCAATGGGTTTTCTCACCCTCATTCTTTGCCCCTGCATGACAGTTTGCTGCTCTAGGTCCTCCAGACTGGCCCTGGTAGTGGCGTTCTGGGTGGTCTGCCTGTTGAGCTCTTCCTCGGCCTGGTCCCTCTGCTCCTCGGTCTGAGTGATCTTCTCCAAGATCCGCTTACGTTCACTGTGTAGCTGCTTCACTGCCTGCTTGCTACAAAGAGCAATTCATTCAAATGTAAAAGACTAAGTTAACCTCTAAAGTATTGCAAATTATTATGTCTGAAGCATTTTTCATTGCCCAAGGTGAACGCAAAAAAACTCCCCAAAAACTGATAATAACTGATTGTATAGAGCAGCATTAACAAAAAGCTGATAAGTTCAGCAGAACACTGCTGGTGCCCTCTGTTCTGAAGGGTGCTAACACTGCTCTGTAGTGTCAGCACCTTAACCAAACCCTCCAGGTGCTTCCTTGCTTGACAGTATGTATGTATTTGCTACAAAAAATGCTGCTGTAGATTAAGTTCAGCATGATTTTCGGCCAAGCATTGTGATAAAACTGACAACAAGAACCAACAGAAAGAAAGGGTGATAGAAAAAAGTAGTTAACATAGGAAACAAATCTTTGTGAATGTGTTATACACTTGTGGTAAAAACCAACCCATCAGATCTGGTCATGGCTCCTGAAACAGGCATGACACAGTGAGCCAACATCCCTAAAGCAATGGGTGCAGTACCGTTTTATTTGGAACATATCAGTTAAGAGTGCTAACCTTTGGCTGATCTTTTTATTATAGTCCTCAATCTCCATCTCGCAGTCCTTGTTTTCATCATGCAGACGCCGAAGTTCCTGACGCTTTCTGCTGCAGATCTTCTCGTACTCTGAAACCTGCTCTTCTTCTTCTCCTCTCTGAGGAAGTGACACAGCAGACAACTGTAGTTTTGTACATGGATTTGCTGATGTGCAAGTGACAGATTTGTTAATGTAGTGCAGGAAAACGAGCAGCAGAATAATGAAGCAATGTAGGTTAGGATAAACTGAACTACTGATGCTTGGTTATTCTATTCCCTCTTAAGGTACTAATAAATACAATGTCAGTACACCTATAAGAAGTAGCATTTGAGGAGCAGACAGACTCATTCGTTTATTCATTCATTCACTCTTGAGTAGTTTTTTTTGCAGTATTCAAGTAGAGTTTGGTTTATAAATTCATGCTAAGATATTAATTAATACTTTATTTTTAGGACAATTTATTTGTAGATAGATACATTTATTTTGTATATTTGTCTTCTTCACATTTTAAATAATAAATAATATAATAAATAAATAATGTGTTATTGTGTTTGTGGCTCAAAAATAACAATTATTTTTAATAAACTTTAAAATTATTTACAAAATTGTATACAAAGCTCGAATCTTCCATAAACAAACATGCTTAACTGAGATACTAAACATAAAAATGAGCTAATTTCATCCAGATTCAGAACGTGATAATATGATATCTGTGTAATAAGGGACATACATTTGAGATGTTTTGGCAGTTAATGCCATTAAGTTACAACTTTGAAACAAAGGCCATTATATTTTTCATTTCACTATTCACACAAAAGTTATTTATTGGGGAGGCTCATTTGATTTGTGTCTGAACCCTATTTGGGTACTGTTTGGAAGTGCTCTACGTATTGTGCACTTCCATACAAAGTTTTTATGCATGAGACTACAAAATGGTGGTGGTGTTTTTTGAACACTAAGGCATATAGTGACCAAAGGAAATCATGGACCTTTCCTGCCCTCCAGAGGACATGTGGAATGACACTCTTAACACACTTCCCCTGCACAACACCACCTATATTGATCTAAGATAATCACCAATGACATTAATAATCATTTAACCAATTCAGATCAAATATAAGTACTTACAGTTGCTTGGATCTGTTTTTGAAGGCTTGTTAATTCATCATGTTTCTCCCTCAATTCTTTCTCCTGATCTTCTAGTTTTGCTCTTAATTCAATAACCTTTAAGGAAACAGACTTATCAACATTACCTCGGTAACAACTGGAACAGCTTGTTAAATGTGTTTATAAAATTTCACTGCTTTATCTTCATAAGAAAACAGAAATACTTTTTTCAAGAAGAGAGAATCAGACATCAGAGAAGGAAACTTTTGGAAAATATTAATATTATTAATATAATATCATTAGGAAAAATATTCAATCAGGCCTCTTTGTCACTTTAATCACCAGTAAATGTTCACCGTCTAACTCACAGCGTCATTTATTTTGACCTCCTGTGTTTCTAGGAGCATAATCTGCTGGATCATGGCGTCAAGTTCAGTATGTTTTAACACAGTCTTCTCCTCTGTCTCGCACACTTTTAAACAGTACAAACCCCAGTAAGACTTCAGCTGCTGGACTTCAGTGCTGAAATCAGAGGATAAGCACTTTTAACATATTCAATAACATACAACTAATGTGATCACAATTCTATGATATTTTAAGATATGTATGTAAAAGGAGCAACATGATTTTCAGTACAGAGAAACCCAGGTTGCCACTGGCATTGTTAATGTATTTATAACACCTGACATTTTTGAAAAGGTAGAGGAATTTTACTAATTTGAATGCTTTACACTTTCATTAATCAAATGTTTGTTTTTGTATGTTTTTTCATAAAATGTTAGAATTAGCAATCTGACAATCAGTCCCAACCATGGTGATACCGTTAGAGACAATCAGTCCCAACCATGGTGATACCGTTAGAGGCTGTTTAATGGATATTTGAAACAATGGACAGTGGAAATAATAAAATAAATTCTGCTAGCCTGCCTACCTGTAACACTAAATTGTTTAAACATTAAACTGATTATATCATGTCTGTTCTACTCTTACCTGGAAATGACCTGAAATTTACATAAGCAACTATATGCCAATTATATTAATTTATTCAAATGGGACAAAATGTTTCATGCTGTTTCTTTGTGGAGAGCCAGCAAGTGTGACTAAAGCTACAAGAAGAAAATGGTATTGATACTGCATCTGTGTGTAATACTAGATAATAATACATATTAGAAAATATTTACATTTTCTTTGCTAGTAGTTTTTTTTATTTGATTTCCCCATTATCCACATAAAATGCTATAAGTCTTTTGGTTTGACATCACTACTCTTAGTTGAACTGTGAATAAGTAGACCAGTGAATGACCATTTACTGCCTTATAGTGCTAGGTGCTACGGAAGAGTGGGGACTCTTTAATGATAATCAAAATAAACATTGTCAGTGAGGCAAATTCAGGAAGAGCGTTGGCCAACTTTTTTTCTAGACATTGCAAGTGTTAGCTATCACTGTACATAAATAGCAAATAAACAAATCTCAGGTACACTACATCTTGATGGCTGTAAGAAGAAAAAGAAGAAATACTTTATTCATCCCGAGGGAAATTTGTACAATTTTCAGTGAGAGACTCAGCTTGGATCTGGGAGTGTATTTAGAGTCATTTTAGAGGCATTTTAGTGACCCCCACTGCCTCAACTGATGCAATACAAGAAGTACTATATGTTCATAGTGAAGTCTGTGATCAGTTCTACACTTTTGCATAATTTCTAAAAGTGATTATATGAAGGATTTAAGAGAAGGGAAGTTCTAGAAAAACTAAGGGTCATTAGAATGACATTTACATTAAAATGTAAAAATTCACAAATATATTAGTCGTAACTGACTTACAGTCGATTTTCAAGCTGATTGTGGACATCTTTGAGCTCCAGTATCATCACTTCTCGCTCTTTTTTTGCCTTCACATCCTCATTTTCCAACTCCACCTGAGATTTCCTCAGATCACAGGACAGCTTGTTGAAAGTGTCACTGGCCTGAAACACATCAAAACATCCTTTTCATTCATAGAAGTTACAGGTCATAGAAGTCATGCTAGCAAGTACAAAAAGAATGCTTGAAGGGGACTACAAACAGGAATGCTGAATTTCTATAATCTTACTATTAGTGATTCCAGCTGTTTCTAAACCCACATTTAGCACTTCCAAAATATATTTCTAAGTTCCATATTTTGAACTGAAATAATGTAAAGTAAAATAATTTTCTATCTAATTCTTTCACTGTGCCTTGATGACTGAATGACATATTATTTGATCATAAGTTAAATTAAACCTGTTTTTATTTGTCATTTATTTTTTAAATAGTAGGATATTATATATAAAAAAGTGTCTGTTTATTGTCATTTCAGCTATACACAAGAATACAATGAAAAAAATATTGTTCTCCCAGAACCATAGTCCAACACAAACAAAGAACCTCAGTGTAAACAATAAACATGAAATACAGATAACACATAGGGCAACACCAACCAGTGCATGACACTGAGTGGGTTAATGTGCAAAGGATGTACCATACTGTGAATGAATATTAACTCGTATGATAATAGCATGCAGTCACTGAGGTAACAGCCAGTACACTAATTTTAGAACACAGTCTAATGTCATGTGGGTGGAAGCTGCTGTAAGGTCCTGAATTCTACCCGAATACCTCTTCTCAGACACTAGGAGAGAAGAATTTATATGAGGGGTGTGTGAGATCATCCACAATGTTGGTAGCTTTGCGGAAGCAGAGTGTGTTGTAAATGCACATGAAAGAGGGGCGGGAGATGCTAATGATCTTCTTTGCTGTTCTCAGTATTCTCTGCAGGGTCTTGTAGTCTGCAGGGTCTTGTAGTCCCTTACCAGGCAGCTGCTCAGGATGCTCTCTGTTGTCCAGCTGTGGAACATAGTGAGGATGGTGGCAGAGGGATGAGCTTTCTTCTGCCTGTACAGGAAACAAAGGCACAGCTGGGCTTTCTTGGCTATGGAGATGATGTTGAGGGTCCAGGTGAGAGGTTCTCTGCTTGGTGGACACCAAGGAACTTGGTGCTTGTAATGATTTCCACAGAGGAGCTTGAAACACTGATTGGAGAGTGATCAACACATACTTTCCTGAAGTCAACCACCATCTTGTTTTGTTACACATTGAGAGACAGGTTGTTGACTTTGCACCAGTCCATTAGCTGCTGCACCTCCATTTTTATGCTGATTCATCATCCCTGCTGAGGAGTCCTACCGCAGTTGTGTCATCAGCAAACTTGATGATGTGGTATGAGTTGTGCATTGCTGCATGACCGTGGGTCAGCAGAGTGAACAACATTGGACTGAGCACAAAGCCATGAGGGTGCAGTGTTCAGTGAAGTGGTGCTGGAGGCAGTGCTTCCAAACCTGGCAGACTGGAGTTTCTCAATCAAAAAGTCTTTGGTCCAGTTGCAGAGAGAGGTATTTAGGCTCAACAGTCTCAGCTTTTCAATCAGATGCTGAGCAGTGATAGTGTTGAATGCTGAACTGAAGTCTGTAAACAGCATTCGGACATATGTGACCCTTTTGTCTAGATGGGTAAGGGCCAGATGAAGGATGGTGGCATTTGGATCATCTGTTAAAACAATGTGTGTACTTTGAGCATTTGTGTACTTTGGCAGCACATGCACCTTAGCAGTCATCCACAGGTTTTGGTTTAGGCATGAGGTAATGGTTTTGGAGACAGTAACATCATCAGTACACTTTCAGATGTAGCCAGTCACTGATGCTTTATACTCCTACAGGCCAATGGAGTCACCATTGGTTGTAGATTCCCTAAATGTGCCTGATGCAGAATCCAATCCTGGCCCAATCCTGAAGAGTATGGACTCCTCCCACTGGCCAGGTTTTCATCCGTTTCATAACTGCCATGGAGCATCTGATGAGTGATCTGAATGCTGGCATCAGCGTAACAGAGATGTGGTCTGTGTCCAAGGTGGGGGTGGAGCACTCCTCAGTATGCGTTGGGGGTGTAAATAAGATCCAACGTGTTCACTCCTCTTGTGGTAAATCCAAAAATGCTGATGGATTTTAGGGAACACAGACTTTTTGCATGACTGAAATCTCCAGCTACAATAAAACATCTGTCTGGATGTGTTCAGCAGCTCCCCAACAGCCTCATACAGTGCACAGAGCACCTCTTTAATGTTATTATTGTGGGCAATGTACACTGCAGCTGTATACCAGAACTCTTTACTTAGAGTTTCTAAATATTGATGTCAAATAAAATATAGCTATTATTGACAATGCACATTCCTTTCCTACCCAACATACTGAGGAAAACAGTATTAAGATATAACAGAACAAATAACTATATGAGATCTGTGTGTGGAACTGAAAAAGGTTCCAAAGAGATCAGATGTATTTCTCCCAGGTACCATATAGTACCTTAACACTTCGAGCTTCATTTGTGATGGGATTTGCTGTCATTACAAATGACTCTATATAGCACTATTTTTTAAAAAACACAGTATTTTTCAAGTCTTTTAAAGTAACTAACTGGTAAGCACAAAATTCCCTGACCCAAGCCTTGCTGCTCTCACCTGGGCCTGTGCTGATTCGATCTGCTTCATGACCTCACTTTCTAGCTGTAGTTTCTCCTTCACGAGCGGCTCGTGCTTCAGCAGGAAATCAATATTGTCGACCAGCTGGTGGTTCTGCGCCTCCACGAGGCTCAGGCTGCTTCTCACTCGCTGTCTTTGTTCTTGGAGCAGTTTAAGATGCCACTTGAGCTCAGTGATGTCTCTGGTGCAGACCTCGTACTCTGGGGAGCAGCCACAATTCAGGCTGATGCAAACACTCCAGAAAAACTTAATAATAAGTCTTACAGTTAGACTTAATAGCAAACTTCTAGTTCCCTTTGTATCAAAAAATCTTTTTAGAATAAAGCCTACACTTTTACTCATGTGGACAGACAAAAAAGTTCTGAACCAAATATGTTTTTAGGTTACAGAACTGCCTGACATAAACTTCTGAATTTCTGACATAAACGTCTGAACTTTTGAATAACCCAGTATTCAGCAACATTCTTGTTGACCTAGCTGCACTGCTGCAGGGAACTGCTGCTGTTTCCATAGAGAGAGACGTTCCTGCTTCCTCCTCAGCCTCTGGGCCTTTTGCCTTTCATCTCGCACAGCCTCTTTGGCCTCCTGCCGACCTGACTCCAGCCGCTCAATCAGAGACATCACTTCCAGCAGGACTCCACCCATGCCATCCGTTCCTTTCCAGAAAAGGTCCAATGTCTCGCCTTCTACAGAGAAAATGACAAAATAACATGTCAGTCTCAATTTTGACTGTATTTATCAAAGAAAATGACACCAAAACAGGGGGAAATAAACATACCATAATCACGCAGCAGACAAAGACCTGTGCCTTCAATACACAATTCAGTGGATGTTACAGGGATTGTATAATTGGTAGAATCAAATCTAGGTAATAAAAATTAATGAATCAATAAACAGTATAAATAAATAATTACTATTATGTACTGATACAACATAATTTTTGCATAATTATAGTTCTTACCTCCAGATGACACCATTTTCATTTTTTCCCCCAGAATGATCTCCCTGATCATCAATTCCCTAAAACAGAAGAAGCTTGGTTGTCTAATAGAAGTGCTCAGCTAAGAGATACTGCATATATTTTAGCTCATGATTCTGTCCATATCCAAATTCAACACAGGATAACAGTAAGCTCCACTAATTCAAGTCTAGCATGTCTGATGATTGAATCTAGCATATCTATAGTGCTAAAACCACTGAGGCTTCAGTTGTTCACACTTCCTTAACTTGGACCAGACTAAACCAATTGTACAGACATCTGTCAGTCAGTATAAAATCATTTTGCATTTTAAGGAGCAATCAAATGTGCTACATAGAGCTCTAAGTTCTCAGATCCTCCTATCAGAAAGTAATTCACCAATCCACTATAGGTTAATTTAACACATGTAATACAAATAATACTTAACACATTATACATAACATGTAAAACATATTCTATGGGACAAATGTATTCTGCATAGCTAAAAGATTTGAGTAGCAGTCCTAAAAAATATGGTGTTTTGTCATATTTACAGTTTGACACATTCAGAAACCACATAAACAGGTCTTTTTAAGATTACTCAACAACTTTACATAGGAGCAAAACTGACAGAAAACTCAAAAATCTTGGGTGATTGACGACATTTGGGGTAATGAAGTAATTATGAAAAGTATCATTTTTGATGAGCAATCTTTTTAAAAGCTCTGAATGATTCTCTCTGCTAAACTGTTGATGGCTTACATTCGTGTTAAGATTTAGCATCAAATTTTTGGTGTATTTTAGAGATATGGAAATACTGGGAGGCTTGAAATTGGTTTATTATTGGTTTCTAAAAACAACATCCAAGTTCACAGACATTCAGCATCATGCTTCTCTACACTGCAAACAGCTTGATTGACCTTTGATATGGACGTAGCTCTTACTGTTTCTGCTGCCTCAAAATTAGTGCTTTAAAAATGACTAAAAATGCTTTAACGTAATATTTGCTTATCACTCTGCCTAGACTCTACCTGCCGACACCATTTTTCCAGTTTGTTCTTCAGCTCCTGGATGTGGCCCTTTGCCTTGCTCACACTTGGTACTGAAGCCTTTGCCAGTTCACAGCTGCAACTAACGTAGACTCTGTGCAGCTCTCCCTGGTCTGAAGAGCAAATAAGTTTAAATTTTCAGAACATTCTGAAGACCTAGACAGCAGTAATGTTAAAGTCCTTGCTTGGGTGTGGGAAGAACTTTACTAATTTGATGGTCAGTCCAAAACTTATAAATGTATAACACCAAAGATTTTTTTAATGAAAGAATTTTTAACACTGCACACCTTGTAAACTGTCTCCACCCTCCCTGGAGGGACGTTGTAGTAGGTTAATGTCGGGCATTGTGCAAGATGAATCTGGGGGAAAAGATAGTTGAGTTAGGTTTTCATAGTCTTCATCTTTTTCTGCAGCACCTTGGAAAAGATGACAGATCTTTACATTACAGATTTTATGTACACAATATAGACTGATTTAAGTCAACCCACAATAAGTTAAGTCTTACACACACTTACAGTAATATTTTCATACATTTTCTTATACTAAAAGATATCGGAAACCTGTCACATATGCATCCCTCAGGCATCCAAGTTCTCAGGCCTGCAACGTTAAGGTGACTATAATCTGGGGGAAGAGTTAACTTGCATTTATATAAAGAACTCAAGACAATAAGGATGAACAACAGAAATAGCATCATCATGGCATATATAATAATTATTCAATGTTTTGTCATAGCTCGGTACAAGTAAAAGCAAACAAAATAGACGAGCATCTAAGCAACTAAGAAATACACAACATTATATAGAGATAACAGTAAAATAGGACAACGGAACCTACATATCACTCATGAAGATCAGGACTGCATTTTTACATGGGCTCAAGATTTAAGATCATGAGAACAACACAATTGTAAATGCCTAGTCAGGTTTCAGGCTGTTGTTGTTGTTTTTTACAAGACAGAAAGCAGCATTAGGGACTGTACTGGAGACCATACAGACCTCAGATAATCATTTATGGAGATTCCTCACAGCTGAACTATATTAGTGGGAGGTTAAAGGAGCCATAAAAATTTAATTAAAATCTATTTTTCTTGTTTGAACTTGAAGAACATCCCAACTGAACAACAATGGATTAAAATTGCAAATAAAATCTACTCAGTGGAAAGACCTTCTGGATCTACTAAAAAAAAGAATTTCTTTTACTGTAGAATAATGCGACTGCACACATATACACAATATAGATATAATATGTAACATAACATTCTGACATTTGTTTTTTTTCTGTTTGTCCTTCACATCCTGTCATTATTTGGTATGCATTTAAAACAACAAAAATAAAGTATAAGAGAAAGAAGATATTTCCAATTCATGAATAAAAATAACGCATATCAGAGCAGTTTACAATGGGTTGACATGGAACAAATATACAAAGTAACCATAAACTAAAACAAACTACACATCACATGTTGATGTTAAACTAGCTTCAGGTCAATGGAAATTCAGCTGTATGTGTTGATTAATCCTTAAACATTATACCAGTTTGTAACATTCGATATAATATATGAATATTATATATATTATTATATGGAGGCCAAGTCAGCAGCAAGCAAACTGTTCATCACACACCTCAAACCATTTCTGAAAGGTTTTTGCAGTGTGGCAGGACGTATTGTCCTGCTGGAAGAGGTCACTGCCATGAAGGAATACAGTTTCCATGAAAGGGGCACTTAGTGTGCACTTATTACTGAAGGATTACTGAAGGTTACCCATCAAAGTCACATTCACATCAATGCTAGCACCCCAAGTTTCCCTTGCCTTAAAATGTGATTTAATGGACCAGGCCACCTTCTTCCATTGCTCCATGGTTGAGTTTTGATACTCAACATACCTATTGTAGGCACTTCTGGTGGCGGACAGGCGTCAGCATGAGTATACTGACTGATCAGAGGCTATGTAGCCCCATATTCAGGAAGCTGCAATACACTGTGTTCTGACACCTTTCTATCATATCCAACATTAACATTTTCAGCAATTTGTGCCATAGTATCTTTTCGGATTGGAACAGACGGGATAGCCTTCACACCCGATGCACATAAATGGCTCTCGGGCACCCATGACGCTGTCGCCAGCTATTTGGACCACTTCAACAACTGACTGTTCTTTTGCTGCCTGCCTGTCCTACCACTTGATAGGTGCCACTGTAACGAGATAACCACTGTTATTCCCTTCACCTGTCGCTGGTTTTAATGTTGCGTTTGATCCGTTTGATTGATTTGCTAGCTGTATGACTAGCTAGCTAATTTATAATCTGATAAATTTCGAAACCTAAATTAAGTTTGAAGGACTGTGCATAGCTAAAATAGCGCTAGCTAGCTATCCAACTTACCTGGTGATATCCAAGCTCAAATCAGCAGATGATTAACCATTAACCTTTAACCATTAATTTGGTTAACGTTTTAAACTGTAAGTTAAGTAAACATTTAGTCAGGTAGTTACAGCTATAGCGCTACCTTTAACTAATTATGTCCAGCATGTCAAGTATTTTTGTGTCGACCGCTTGTAAAACGGTTCCTAAGCAACAAGCAAGTAAGCTTATGTTCAGTGCTGGAGCTACTTTCTGAATAAATCAGAAAACGTGGAAAAGTATAACAAAACAAGTCCCCAACTTAATTTTTGTATGGGTACTTTAAACGAAGAAAATGTTTATTTGCGTAGTCTGGACACACTGCGCAAAATATTTGCTACTTTTTTATTTGAATAAAGGAGCTAGAACGTTGCGCAGAATACTTTGGAAATAGCACGTTACCAGCTTCTAGAAAACACATAATAGCTCGGTAGTAATTATTAATAATTTAGAAAAAATGGACAATTAATAAATAATAAAAAAATATGCGAAAGGTTGCCTTTAGTCCGTTGTCTTCTAAATGCGTTTTTTTAAATATATATAAGCAACGCTATAGTACACAGCCTAGTAGAGAGATTCCGCATTACGTCATTGAAAGAGACCTTGCTGTAGCCAAAGGAAAGCCCGTCTTGTAACTGAATTTGGTCACAGTTCGTACTACCGCTGCAATATACTGGAAAGCATGGTACTGTAGTTCAACATGCGTGGTAATTGTGCCTATGGGCTTTTGGTGACACCACCGTATTTAGCTGTAAAACAATTTTCGCGATGCCTTGGAAGCATGGTGAGTAGCAAGTGCGTTACGATAGTTGTGTTACGATTGTGCTAGCTCAGAATACACTCTCCTGCACGAAAATGCATGTAAAACGGCTTTACTTATACTTGGGACATTACTATCTTGTCCGTGTGACAAAAGACGCTTACAGTAACCTCTGGGCTTGACAGAAAATAACAAATCACAGCTTTGGGTTCTGTTGTGCTGATCTGCTGGGATTGGTTTTTTAGTAAGATAATGTGTACACAATCTATTTTGTTGTTGTTACATACTCTCCAATACTACTGTGAGACGTGCTTAATTAGAGTAGCTGATCTGGCCGTACATTTTACAGCGGGAAATGCAGTCTTGACAATTATCAAATGCAATTAACCATGCTTACACAGTAGAAACTAATTATTTATAGTATTATTTATAGTATAGTAATAATTTTATAGAAACTAATTATTTATCGAATAGTATATGAAAAAACATCGCCAACACTCATTTGTTTAGTCTTTAACATGTAGCCATCCGTCAACACACCAATTTACAAAGTGAGTCAAGGCAGTTGTGGCAACCATTTGAGTGCACTTAATTAAATAGGTTTTTCAGTCGGCCTGCTGTCTACTTTTTATGCGGTTGTTGCATACAGGACGGAATCACTAATGAATGAAAAACCTATGTAATTGATTAGAGCACCCATGATGAGTTGTACTGCTTATAACCAAGAAAAACAGACTAATTACTTCACTCTCTGTGGCACAGTTTGAATAAGGTATTGAAAGCATCATCATGATGCACAAAATGCTTTTTGGATATAAAAATTCTAAGCTGTATAATTTATATTTGTTTAAAGTGTATGAATTTTATAAAAGTTTAGAAGGTGTGAATATTAAACTTTAATTAAAATATTAGACCTTGAAAGCAAAGTAATGCCGCCCAGGCCATTTTACAATCTTCTTGAGACTTAACAAATCCCACCATGAGAGAAATTGTTTGTCTGTACATTGGGTCTATACTGCAAAAAAGTGCAGATCTAAATGGTTTAAAGATGTTAATAAAGGAAGTCATGACTGTATCTCTTACTCTTCCAAAACCAGGTCATAGTTTAAAGTGGGAAAATCTCTGCTGAGTGAAAGAAAGGGAGAAACTGTTCTTTGTGTAATATGGCTAATTACTAGGCCTTAGAAATGTAACATTACAGGCCATAAATTATGGTCCTTACCCAGACATGGACCTGTAACCTCTAAAGAGAGGCTCCAGCACAGAGTCGTGGAACGTAGCCGTGAAACATAGTGGCTACAGCTGGAGCTCAACAAGCTTGAGCTGAGGCCAGCAAGAATGCAAGTGTCGCCAATGTGAAGTTAAAGATAGATGCAGCGCAGGCCGTATCTAATTTCAGCAAGACGCCCACTCGCTCGCTGTTGTCGTGGTGGGCCTGGAGAGGAGTGGTGGGGCGCCTACAGCAGGAGAGCGATACATGGTGTAGAGCTGTGGTGGAGACGTGTGGTGTAAGTACGTGGTGTGAGAGAGCGTTAGAGCTTGAGACCATGGTTCTCTCCAACAGGTATGTCTTCAAGTGTGCTGTGTTTGTGCTTTTGAGAACGGTGGATGGGTGTGTTTCAAGCCTCTTCACTTCGTCTGGCTTGCATGCTTTTAGTTGAGATATTTACGTTTAGTTATGTAGAATATTTGCTTGTGTCTTTTCTAGTATGCAGCTTATGGGAATATTAGCTGTTGCCTAGGGTTGTTTCCCTCTTTAATTCAGAGCCCCAAATTCATTAGACTTAATCACAAGCTTCAAGTTCAGCACAAATGAAAAGAGCAGGTCTGGAAGAGTTCAGACTGAAATTGCTAGATTGTAATGACTGTTTACAGTCTGAAAAACAACTGTTTGTTCTGCAATAGTTTATATTGTAACATGTAACTCCAGATTTTACACTTTAACTAACCTTGTTCAGCATAATAGGTGTTCAACTCTGTGTAAGTTTATGCATAGTTCATGCATTGTTTAATTAATGTCTGTGAGTGATTGTACATGCATTGGTAAGTTAGCTGAATTCCTTGTTGAGCTATGCTGTGCTGTAACGAGTTGGCAACCTTTCTAAAGCCATAGATGGGATCAGTGTTGCAAAGCCTTAAAAATTATGCAGCTGTATCCCGATTGAAGTCAGGTGGCTACAGTTTGTTTGAATTTCCAAATGTCTGCATCAAATCTGAATGCTAATAAAGCAAAACAAGACATGTGGATATTACTGCTGTGAAAGAGACACACTGTCCCCTGGTGTTACCATAAAAGAGACACACTGTCCCCTGGTGTTACCATAAAAGAGACACACTGTCCCCTGGTGTTACCATAAAAATCTTGTGGCAGCAAAAATGGGATATGCTAGCAGAGCTTTGACTGGAAAGTGTATTACTTCCTGTGAGATGTTGTGTATTCTTTTTGTTTTCTTAGGAGAATATTGTATATTCTATGTGTTATTTTAGGCTGGTAGGATAGTTCTGTTTTGTCTAGCTAAAGTTCTGAAATGCCTCGTACACTTGGCTACATGATTGAACTGCTGCTAGAGTCTAGAGTTGTATGATATGAACACATCATATAATGATTATATTGTTACAATCAACAACTGAAATATAGTGGGGGGGGGGACTGTTAAAACAGGCAGGATGAAATGGAGTGGTTGTGCTCCATGTAAAAATAGACATTGGGCAGCACACTGAAATGGGATACAATCAAAATACTGCAAATATCAGTATTTATTTATATTTTTGAGGTCAACATTACAAGACTGTCTGTATTTTAGCGGCCAATGCTCATAGAACAACTATGCAGTCCTACGTCTTTTTAAGAAGAAATGCAGCCTGCTATCTTCCCTCGTCTTCCCTAAAGAACCCCAAAAGGGGAGGAGCCATTCCCCCTCCTTTTGGGACAGGGATGGTTGGGCTCTCTGTTGCTATAGCAGTGGATCACATGATCAGGTGGGCAGTGTTATATTGCATGGGACGGTGTGCAGTCAGCCGTGGTTTGAGCATGCCATGGCGATCAGCCTTAAGTGTATGGCAACTCTCTCACATGGTTCCTAATGATGAATATTATCCCTATGAGAGTGCATTTAAGAATATTACACCAGTTCCCATGCATTAACACATCTTTTTAGTGTTATTTTATTTCTTTTATTGATCCTGCTCTCAGTGCATAGCACTAGAAAGCAGAAATGTGAAATGTTCTGAAATTAAGGCTTGTGGTAATTAGCAAGTTTTGACCACTGGACTAACAAGACAGTTGTGCTCATTATTATAGAGAGCAGCCGAAGTGATGTTAAGGAAAAATTCTTAAATTCTTTGTGTCAGTTTCTCACACTCAAGGCCACAGGGTAGCACAGTGTCTCTGGGCTGAGCTGTAATGTATTCTTTTGTCTTTTGTCTGTCGGCAGAATGATTGAGGACCCACATAGCTGCATAATGGCAGACAAAAGACAACTGTTTGCAGAAATGCGTAAGTGTCACAGTGTGAATCTGTTATCATGGGCATTTCTACCATGTCTTAAAATACAATAGTAATGATACTTGGAAGGCATCTATAATTATCGTAGTCATGCTGGCAAAATAATTTTTGAGCTTTTGATAGTCATTAGGTTCTGTGGATGGATTATATGATAAAAACACGGCACATTGTGTTTATCCACTTCATATTGATCCTGCAGGTGCTCTGGAGTTGGATTCCATCAGATTGTCTACCTACAGAACAGCTTGTAAGCTTAGATTCATTCAGAAGAGGTGCAATCGTGAGTAAACGTGGCACAAACCCAGATATCATTATAAGACTGATGAATACAGTACCGTGAAGACATGACCTTTGTTTTGTCAGCACAAGCTTCCTAACTGACGTGCCGTTTTCAGTTGTCAGTTCACTAAATGGTAGAAAACCGTCCCACTTCTGTTATAATCCAGTGCCAATATGCCGAGTGGTCCTTGCAGTATATGCGTGTATATTGGCTTTGAATCACGTATCTACAACGTATTAAATGTTTTTGTAAAAAAATGTCCTTTTACTACTTAATTTTTAGATATTCTTTACGTTCTGGTTGGCAGGAGTTAACACACTGACAGATGGACCAGCCAATCAAAATATTAATCTGTACAAGCCATTTTGCAAATGACGGATATTTGTGATGTTAGCCAAACTGAGAACCAGTGTGTGAGAGAAATATATGTGCCCGGTTTCTTGTGTGTGGAAAACAAACTGATATCCATCCATCTGGTAATATATAAGGCAGCCAGTGCAGATCAGCATTTTCTGTTTCTAGTAGAGCATGACTCGCCAGGTCCTCAAACCAAATGAAGAGACAGGCTGTGATGGTTGCTGTTTTGACAAGAAGCAACATCTTAAAAGTTTAATAAAATGATATGTATATAAAACAATATAAGGAAAAAGGTATAGATTGATGATTATATCATAAAATCTCACATATGAGCTCATGCTAATAAGAATTCTGCACAAGCAGAAATCTTCACAATAAAGGGGGAAATGAACTACTTGGCAAAAAGCTACATAGCTTAAGGAATACACTCGTAGCTTAAGGAATACACTCGTAGCTTAAGGAATACACTCGTAGTTTAAGGAATACACTCGTAGCTTAAGGAATACATTGATGGCCTAAGGAATACACTCAAAGCTTAAGGAATACATTGATGGCCTAAGGAATACACTCATAGCTTAAGGAATACATTGATGGCCTAAGGAATACACTCATAGCTTACATTGTATCAGGAATACACTGATACAGAAATGTGCTCTTACACCCTTAAGACCTAATGAAAGGATCAACTTATTGTATCAGCTTAAGTACACCAATAGGTATAAAAAATATATAAAAGAAAAAAAAACATTTCAAGGGTTAAGTTTGGCAAGAAAGCACAGAATCCATTTTTTTAATGACAGTTTCACTATTTTGTTACCTAACTTTGATGGTCAACAGTCTCTCGTAACCTGCCCAGAGACTAGTATGAACAGTCTCTCGTAACCTGCCCAGAGACTAGTATGAACAGTC
>JAOXYF010000008.1:17394204-17407001 GCA_028565775.1 Sternarchorhynchus goeldii
CTAGTATGAACAGTCTCTCGTAACCTGCCCAGAGACTAGTATGAACAGTCTCTCGTAACCTGCCCAGAGACTAGTATGAACAGTCTCTCGTAACCTGCCCAGAGACTAGTATTAGCCCATCACTCCAGCAGAAAGAAAGCCTTGATACTGTTGCTGACCGCAGGAAAGCCATAATAACGTAGGGGTAGGCAGTATGAAGTTTATTGTAGTTATTGTGATATGCAGTCACAATATGCTTTTCGTAGCATATAATGAGCTTAATTAGTTCTTCTAGGAAGACTGACGAACAGTTTGTTTCATTAAAGGACTTTATAGAGAGCTTGAAAACAAAGAGTTGTGATTAAATTATAGTGGCAATTAAAATGCCACAGTAACTAGTAGCTGATTTGGATCTTGCATTATGTCAATATATTTTATAAAAAGATTCTTTCATAAAAATAAGAATTAAAACATTGCAAGTCTTTTTATTGGTGCTCTACTGTACTCCTGTTTGTGGTTTGTGTCCAACTAATTAGCAAATCAAGAAAAACTACTTAATCTAAAACACATTGATGAAACTTCATGGAAGTTTTCATGTCCCATACTGCACTCCCCTAATAACTATGGCCTTTACATAACCGTTGTAAGAATTGTTCTATGTTTTTTGGTCATAGTGCACTTGGTGGATATCTGGAATATTATCGAAGCCTTTCGGGAAAATGGCCTCAACACAATGGACCCCAGCACGGAGTTCTCAGCAACACGACTTGAAGCAATACTGTCCACCATCTTCCACCAGCTGAACAAGCGCATGCCCACCACGCACCAGATCGACGTGGAGCAGTCTGTCATGCTGCTGCTCAACTTCCTGCTGGCTGCATACAACCCGTGAGGGCTTCCTCTGACTTCTGGATAGGGAGGCCAGGTTGCTCCACTTCCTATTCCAACTTTGCCGGAAGTGATGCTTGGCGTTAGGTTTCAGATCCCATCCCAAACGGAGGGAGGGTCGTCATTACTGTCTACTCCTCATGAGGAAAATGACGGCAGTATAACGGTACTGTTTTGGTGGTGTCGTCAGCAAAAAGTGTCTAAGAGAAATCTTATTTAAAACATTAGAATATACTTAATCGAACAGCAATAGCCAATGAACATTTTATATAGGTATACCATTTGTCCATTTATTTGATGATCTTGGGTCACATTTGAAAGGGCTGTGCTGTGCTGAAGTGGCAGCAATGTGTGATGGGCATGTGGTCCTGATGAGTCAGCAGCAGAGCTTCTCCTCATCCCTGCTGCTCCTCCAGCAACGTTCCTGCACGCTGCTCGCTTTGCAGGAATGTGGAAATTGAGGTGTTGGGGGTGGGGGTGGGGGGTTCAGTTCTGCACAACATTTGGGGGATGTGCTAAAATTACTCACTGCCTAAAATTGATCTCTCTCTTTATCCCTTCAACTAAAGAATTGTGTGCATCACCTATACCTGAAGCCTCTTTGTAAGCGTGCATTCTGTTAGTGCAAAATCTTTAATATATGTTTTCTTTCAGGGATGGTCTAGGGAAGATTTCAGTATTTGTCGTGAAGATGGCCCTTGCTACAATATGTGGGGGGAAGATTCTGGACAAATTAAGATGTAAGCTCCACCTTGAGTTTTATCTTTGGACTGAACCATTGTAATCTTGATTGATGATGAGATAAATTGCTAAATGTTTCCTTTTATCATCATTTGACAAGGTCACAGAAACTGTCATTTTCATGAAAGTCATTTTAAGTTGTTAAACAAACAGAACCTTGACCTTGGTTAGTAGCTTATTAGGGTCATAACTGGTATTTTTACTTTGTGACTCTCTTAACTCTTGGTATTCTCGTATCTCTAGCATTTATGCCACTGTACCCAATTCTCTACAATAAAACCAAATGCCTTCAATCATTAGAACCTTAGGAAGCTGTTCATAGTTACTGCTGTGCTCAAGAATGATAACAAAAAATGTCCTTGTTGCATACCAGTGTAAAACTTAATTAAAAAGCAGTGCCCAATAAATACCAGTTTATTAATTTACCTAATAATCTATTAATGAATGGTAATGCTTATATATTTGTGGGCTTTAATAAATACTACAGTTTGAATTTAGTTGCATCTTTGCAATATCATACGGCAACCTACCAGAGACAACTTCAGTTCTTACTCTGTGTTAGTTTTTGTACGCTCTGGCCCCTCTAGACCTTCAGATGTTCTCCTCAGTGCTGGCCTCTCAGTGCTGGCCTCTCAGTGCTGGCCTCTCAGTGCTGGCCTCTCAGTGCTGTATAATCTACTGTAAAGCTGTCAAATTGCTTTTGTAATTAAGCTTTGTGCTCTGTCTAGTTTGAAGAGTTTCCATTAACATAAAAAAAATCATGTTGCACCACTTCTCATTGGCTTTGATATGTGTGCCAACTTATGCCGGACTGTTTCCACAGTAAATGTTTAATGATACAAATGATGTGACTTATTAATGACAATTAAACTTATTGAGCACAAGTATTTTTCAATACTAAACAATCAAACAAATGTTTATGATTTAGGTAATGATTTAGGTTTCTATTTACTAGAGTCTTTTACTAGAAATTATGAAACATTCTTTATTAAGAAATTTGATTTTTATTTAAGGAATATCCTTTGAATTTCATCCATTTTTAATTAACCTTTTAAAAAAAGCTGGGACCAAGGGCTGAAGGAATCTGGAGATATTCCTACTGCGTGTTCCACTGCTTCCTTAAAACACTGTATTGGAATACTCTAAATATTGTAATGGGAGGGTATAAAAACTACTACATTTTAGGTAATCCTGTAATTGCGCCCTACGTGTTTGTTGGAAAACAAGTTAGTTATCATATAATTATCAAATAATCATATAATTTTGCCAACATGCTAAGCATTGAGTATACATTAAAATTAACTGTAGCTAGGTGGGTTTTTTTGTTGTTGTTTGTTTAAATTAAATTGTTGCATATTTTGTCCATAAATAAGTTACACAAGATGTTATTGTTAAAATGAGTCCTCCATAAACCAAGGTCTGAAGTTTGAAGTTTTTCGTTCTCATTTGAGAGGTTTATGCTAACTCCATGGAGACTTTGGACCCAAAACCAATTTAAATTCTTTGGTATAAAGTCAGAATCTCAACAATAAACCAATGGTCCCATCTGATTTTAGACACATGCTTTTGTACATTCTTTCTGATAAATTTGAGAAAACATTAAATATATTCATAAAACAGAGGACATGATTAAAACAAGTATTACTCTGAACATTTTCTCATTTAAGGTGTTTTTAACACCTCATTTTTGTCAGATGAGGCCCAGTACATTTACGTTGTTGTTGTTCTTCAGATATTTTTTCTCAGATAGCCGATCCTACAGGCATGATGATTTATTCACAGTTTGACCAGTTTCTGAAGGAGGTCCTTAAGCTACCAGCCACTGTTTTTGAAGGACCATCTTTTGGGTACACCGAACAAACGGCCAGGACTTGCTTCGCACAACAAGTAGGTACAAATTTACTATTTACATTTTACAGGCTCCGGGTCATTTCAGTAATGGAATTTTATCATAATTAAACGCGAGACAGACTTCCAGAGCTTTGCTGTAGGCTGTACTACACTGCCAAGAATAGATTTGCAGAATAATGATTGTTGTTGCTCTTCTATTATTTGTTATCAGAATGAAATAATTTGCTCTTGGTGTTATTTACAACCCTACTTCCCAGTCCTAGAGTATCTGTGCAATACGTGGAGGAGTGTTTCCCCTGCTCTGACACACACCCGGTTCAGTGAATAAGCTCAAGTTATCATTATCATTTACAGTATTGAAAAGACCTAAGTGTGCAGTGAGAGGTACACTAGCGCCAGGACAGAGAAACGGAGTGTTCAAAATGTAGTTTATGTGTGAGCTAAAAGCAAATCATTTCCTGAGCTTTGAAGTAAGCACTGCTAGTTGGGGGAAAAACACAGCTACACCACAGTTTGAGGTTGTGTTTACCTCACACACTGTAACAAATGAGGACTGTGTGCACATGTGTATTTGTGGGCCTTAAAAAGAAAGACTACAATTGCACAAGTCTGAATGTGACTGAAGTTGCTGGCTGTTTTCCAGAAGCAGGTTTATCTAAGCGTCTTCCTAGATGTGTTCCTGTCCGATCCACCTCCACAGTGCATCGTCTGGTTGACACTCCTGCATCGCCTGGCTAATGTGGAAAATGGTGAGGCATATTTTTCACTCCTGTACACTACAGTATTGAAAACATGACAAAAATGCAGGTCATAGGCTGATGACATAATGTTGAACAATTTGTACACTGTGTCATCACTGGCTCCTTGCGACAGTGCTACAAAGCTGAGAGATTCCTTGCATCTCAGATCAGATCACAGCTGTCCCATGTGTGATGTAGTGATTGAACATATTCACATGGGGCAGGGAGTTACAGTAGAGGTCACTGCTCATCCACTGTATGAAATACACCATCTATGCAGTGGAAGTCATGTGTTCACCATCCTCAACTAGTGATGCTAAGAAGATACAAAGATACAAATTTACACAAAGACTGATTATAAAGCACAGATGCACAAAATGGACAAATGGTGTCTCCTTCATGTTTTCTTTTAGTCTTCCACCCAGTTGAATGCTCTTGCTGCCACAGCCAATGCATGATGGGATTTCGCTACCGCTGCCAACAATGTCACAATTACCAGCTCTGTCAGGACTGCTTCTGGAAGGGTTATGCCTCCGGATCCCATAGCAACCAACACCAGATGAAGGAATACACATCATGGGTAAGAGTGCGTGTGTGCATGTAAACATCTTCTCCTGTAATGTCCATCTGCTGAGCTTGGCTTTGGTGCTCTTCATTCTAATAATAAGACTAAAATTGAAGTGTGGAACCAAGGAGTTCGTGGGCAGAGTTGCTGGGTGGTGTAATATGATGCGCGCTCAATAGTTTAGACATGTTGACTCAATGTCAAAATCTTTTTGTATTATTGTTTTATTTTTACTTTCAGCTCCAAATTTGGAGCCATTTTCCACAACAAATCAACAGCTACCAACAACAGACATGGAGCACTAGAGAGAAATTATATAAAAGAAGAGAAATTATTCTTTTATATAGAGAGAAATTATATAAAAGTGATTAAAACATTAAAACCTATTATTTAAAATGATATAAAATTCTATACAGATAAACCATCTGTAATGCTAGAGAATTATCTCTGGATAAATCATATCTTTGGTCTTCAGAAATCTCCTGCTAAGAAGTTATCAAATGCACTGAGTAAGTCTCTGAGCTGCGCGTCCAGTCATGAGCCACTACACAGTATGTTCCCTGATGTTCCCGAGAAGCCTCTGAATCTTGCTCATGCGGTGTAAGTCAATCCATTACCTATGCCTGTGTATCAGAGAGAATAAATCTCTCTATGTGTTTGTGTTATACCATTGTTATACCATTGTGTTATACCAGTGACACTAATGTCACTGCACATTCCTGATTACTACATCACCCATGATGCATTCTATCAGTCCGTGTTTTCTTTCAGTCTTAGCTTTAAATTAAGGTAAGATAATTCATTGCTCACTGGTGATGTATTGTAGTCCTCAAGCCTCAAGATTCTGAGGATATAGTGGTTATGGAATTTTTAGGTTTTTTTGTCCTGAAGTGAGATTTATTCATTCAAGAGTTGCTTCATTTGTTATGGCCATGCTACACTGGAATCCAGATCATTTTTCATGAAAAAGCTTGTGATATGACAATAAGAACTTTTTCTTAAAGGGAAAATAGTCTATATTATGACATTTACTTGCATTGCTAATATTTTGCCAATTTGTCTTTTTTTGCTTCAAAATAGGGACACTTGGTAAGTTGACTGTTATTATATTAATAACTTAATTTCTATATATCTGTGTCATGCTAATTTCAGCTGCAAACTCTTGATGGCTGAAGTACATACTGAGAACACACACAAATTCAGACTTGTTTCCCCTCCCTTTAACACATCCTCTCTGCCTCTCTCCCATTTACACATGCATGCAAAACACTGAATACGTAGCGCACACCTTTTTTGTGTCTTCTCTGTAGATGCTCTAATGGTATGGATGTGTTGCTCCTGCAGGCCCCCGAGACCAGTGATTGGTGGGAATGAGTACATGCTGTCCCACTCCATGCCTGTACCCAGCATCCCTTCTTCCAGCAGAGCGTGAGCGCATTTCCCAGCACACAGTGGTGAAAGAGACACTTCTAACACAAGTTAGGCTCAGGAAACTCACCCTGGATTTACCAGATTGGATTCTGCGCCTGGTCCTGGACTTCCCTGCTTTTATGTTTTAGTTCTTCCTGCTCTCAGCTCATCTGACTTGACTGATCAGCTAATTAACAAGTCCTTCATAAGGTTAAAATAGATGTATTATTGCAGGCAGAGCTAAAATAGGAGGTGCAAGTTTGGTTCAGTGGCAAGACATGAGCACTGGTCTACAATACCTCAAATAAATTCATCTCGTACAATCTAATATTAGCTTTCCCCAGTTATAGAATAGCATAGGGTTAGCTGCCCCATAATTTAAACAACATTTACAGCTCCCATAGATTAATAAATATATAAGCTTTACCACAACTTCAAAGTTAAAAGTCCTTAACTGAGTGTGTGAATGTCTGGGTGTGACTCTTGACCCTCTTTTGATTCCACTTTTTGATTCCACTTTTTCACTGGTGTAAACAGAGTTGCAAACGACATTGTTGGACAGAGAAACCCCCTGGCCAGGACTGCCCCAGACCTTTTAAAAGGAAAAGGGTAAGTCAGTCTGTTTCCATGTATCTCAAAAACCATGTGGGAAATAAGCAACCAAGAGGCAGCAAAGAGCTGCTCTGTTTGTTGACTTGTAGAGAACTGATCCATTTAAGGTTCTGTGTGCTGTCATATCTGAACTGATCCATTTAAGGGTCTGTGTGCTGTCATATCTGAACTGATCCATTTAAGGGTCTGTGTGCTGTCATATCTGAACTGATCCATTTAAGGGTCTGTGTGCTGATTGAGACTTTGTAGACTACAACTGATGATTCTCGCAGTTTTAATATCAGGAACAGATGCAGTAAAATTAGTTTTTAAAATAACAAAACCGTAGTAAATTTAGGATATTTTGAGTTTCAGTCTTTAGCAATCTTTTGATTCACTTATTTTAGTCAAACTTTGTTTAATTTTTTGTTAGCACCAACTAGACATAGAATGTGTGCACTGTAATGCATGTTCTGAAATGTGATGCGTGTTTGTGAACACATCTGTGATGCGTGTTTGTGAATATGCGTGCCATGGGTGTTTGGGAATATATGTACAACACATTACGAGTGTGTGACTGTGTGTGTGTGTGTGACATTTGTGAACCGCTGTTTTCAGGGTTCAGTACAGCCTTGCTATTGCGGACAGGCTTGCAGATGAACATGTTCTTATTGGGCTCTATGTGAATCTCCTCCAGCAGAAACGGTCTTGGTTAGTTGTGACATGCACTTCTGCGGTTGCACTGATGGTTTCTGCCTTTGTAGACATCTGTAGTCACCATCTCTCCATCTATTCTCCCAATAAACATGAAATCCTTAGTCAAAATACCACTGTTGGATCCATAAATCTCAGATGTTTTTCAAAGTTGAGACATTTTTCTGACACACATAATTCTCTTCATATTTGTATAGAACACTGAATCTTAGCAGTTTGAGCTCAAGTGATGTTAGATGTAGAGTGGTGACTATTTTAGTTATGAGCTTTGCAGCTTCCTGCACAGGAAGTTGTTTACAGCAGACTATATTTGCCCTAATGACCTTAACTATATTAATTGCTTCCTGCTGTGTTATTTTGATTAATATTGTTTTTAACTGAATCTAGTTTTAATATACTCTTTGCTGTGGTATATTGATATTTACAAATTTCAACTTTTACGTCTTACATTTTGTAAAATCTGTCTTGTGGTCATCTTCAGTATTGGTTCTGCTTCAGATATTGACGCAAATATAATTGTGACATACCGGCTCAGATTTACGCAGAGCATAAAGAGCAATGTTTATTAAAACAGTAGTTATAAGCAGAGCCATAAACAGAGAACTCCGAAAAAAGCACCAAATCAAAATCTAAAAAAGGGGAAACGACAGTCCAAGATCCAAAAAACAGATCAACAGAACCAGGAAATAAACCAGTGGCATAAGGCAAAATCAAAATAGAAAAAAGGAGAGAGAAACAAGGGAGAGAAATAGTCCATTTATATAAGGTATGATAATGAGGTGTCTTTTAATTGTTTGTCTGCTGCTGAGAATTGTAGTCCTCCTGGTTGGGCAGCATGACTGTCATAACTAGCAATGAATTTAAGTAACAAATGTTCATACTCTCTTAACCTCACACACTCCAACATTCATGAAGTCTTCGTTTGTTAAAATTGTAGGGCAAATTTTCCGAAGCATCTTCAAGTAGCCCAATAAATTCAGGTAATTGATACCTCCTGTAGCTAAACCGACCTGCTTGAGAGAAGGCTTGATGGAACAAACTGATGTTTTTGTAAAAGTTTTGAGGATGCGTTTTCTTTGTTTTCAAAGAAAGCTGTGCAGTAATCTGATTCCTTAACACAGTGTGATCAGTACCTGTTCACTTACCAGTGCTGATTTTTAATGACAGTTTTACGGTATCTTAATGAAAATTTACGGCCATAATTTGTATGATTGATTGTATATTAGAAACATGGCCAGTATAGCACTGTCCACCTGCTGTGTTACTTGATAAATCAAAACTAAAGGAAGAGAATTGCAATGTAATGTCTTGCTGACAGTAGCAGCCAATTGAAAAGGTCTGAGAAAAAAGGACTGAGAAACTTCTATACATTATACGTGGGTGACTTGCGTCTGTACAGTTATTTCAGACAGAAAAGAAAACGTGAATGAAAGGAACTCCATTCCTACTCTTCCCTCAGAAGACCAGCTAAATTATGTGGCGTGATTGCATTTTGGTTGTCATCGTCACTACCATGTATCCGTATTGAAAATGTGAGGAGAAATCAGGATGGAGAAATGAACAGTGCTCTAGTGTATGAAGCTCATATGAATCTTCAGTAACATGTACAGGCTGACAGACACAGCACTTGTGTTGGCTCATACAGTAAATAAGGGGTAAAGATGCCCTCACCAAATCTTAAACGTGTCATAAAAGTGGTATTCACTAAGAATGCTAGAATAATGAGAGAAATATTACAATATTAAAATGCTAAAATCTAGGAAATACTTGCCACTAGCTTCTGTGACGACTGAAATAATAATAATAATAATAATAATAATAATAATAAAATCAAGTAACAAAATGTCATAGCAAGACAGTCCAAACATTGCTGGCCGTCATCTGTTTATATCTGTGTATTGTGAAATGTCATGGCTTATACTGGATTGGCTGACGGCTAGAAATATGTTCTTATCCAATCACCTTCAAGGGTTGTAGATAGAAAACTCTTCATTTAAAGGCATATTATCAAATAAACCAAAGCTGTGAGACTGATTCACGTTATCGCTACTCCGTAATTTCTACTTTTTGTTTTCTATTTTTTAAGTAATAACTAATATTACCCAATAATGTTACAGTTCTGATACCCACTTTAGCAGTTTTTTTCTCACACGTTTCTTTCTGTTAGAAACACAGAACAGCCTAATGCATTTCTTATATCCCTGGTGGTGTCATCAGTCATGCTAGAAATTCCTTTCATGTTTTAAACATAAATAGGCATTGATGAATAAATACAGAATGCAGGCCAGGCGTTTAACCTGCAGTATCATGGAAAAGGTCACCGAGTTCCTCCACTCCTGTCCAAAACTAATCGGATGGTGATGTGTAATCCTCATATTCAGATAATACCCACAGATTCCAACTCCAGGACCTCCAGACTCCGTTAACTTGTGATAGTTGTCATGTGCATAAACTAATGATACCACAACATACAGATGGCCATGAACCAAGAAGTGGTCAGTTGTCCAATTACTTATGTCCTTCTGAAATTGAACTGAACATTGTTTAATTTGAAATGCAATGTGGGATAATACAAAACCAGAACAACTGTCCAGTTTCTTATAGACAGGGCAGTACATCTTTTGTGCTTTATAGTGTTTGTGGTTTTTGTCTGTGTAAAAAAAAATGTAGTAATAATAAGAATTGTTGTTAAAAGGGTCATTAAGCTGCTTTTAAAAATGTTTTTGTTGAGCCCTGCAAATGTGGTGTGTTTGTAGAAATTAACTAATATTCGTTAAGTATACGGTCTTTGATTTTAGCTGTTATTGCAGTACTGTGTAAGATTATATATACACTCAGTGCTTCAATAGTGCTAATTATATCAAAGACGTGAGCTGGTGTGGACAATTGCATTTCCTACTCTAATATAATTTTGACATTTTAATGTCATTTTTATCTAGATCAAAACCAAATCTAAGCAACCCTAATATGTCACGTGTGTATATCCTTTATGTACTGTTTGCATTTAATGAGTCATTCTGTTACACCATGCACAGCAAGTAAGACATTAGTTTTGGAGCTCTTACTGAAATGGATGTACTTGCTCTCTCCTTCATGATTAGCAGTTGGATGGAAAACACCAGCCATAACCAGGATGAAGAACACACACTCATAGCTCGCTATGCTTCCCGATTGGCTGCTGATGGAGCATCGGCGGTGAGACAGCAATTCCATTCATGCTTACAAAAATTAATGTATGACCTGATGTTCTAACATTCATAGTGAGATGAAAGAACAAAGCCCTAAGGAGTAGTGATCCTTGCTCCCCTTTTTATTGTAATCCTCAGTCTCCTCAATATTAAACCTCACCTCTGGATTTATTAACATTTGTACTTTGTTTGACCCCAACTGTATGTATGTGGACCAACTGTCAGTAAATTGGTTTTGGTAAATTTACCTCTTCTGCAGCAAGCCAGAATGTCAGGGGACATGTCTGTCTGCCTGGACACAAACAAGGAACAAAGGGAACTGATCGCCGAATTGGAAACAAGGAACAAGTAAGTAAATGAACAGGAGCATCTCACAGTATTAAATGTGATCTATTGCTGTTAACTCGACAGTGCTGTGTGTGTGTGTGTTGTGTTCATAGGGAGATCTTACAGGAGATTCAGCGTTTGAGACAGCAGCATGACGAAGCATCTCTGCCTCCAGATGACAAAGGGCATCAGAACCCCACCCTCCTCGCAGAACTTCTGCAACTCAGGTGCTTCCATACAGCTCAGCTCAACACAGCAGGCCCTTTAGTAATAATATTTATACAGCCTGAAATGGTGAGATTTGTTCACCCGCGTTCCTTCAGACACACAAGCGACAGTGACACAAGATGTTCAGTCTGCTTGCTGAAGATTATGCACAATCCTTCAAACCTTGGGTTTAGTAAATTATCAGTAAGGTTCAATTCTAGCCTCTAGGGCTGTGTGAATAAATTCTTTTTTGCCAGTAACAGTGACGGGGACATTCAGCAGAAGAAATGCTGCACTTGATGTGAATGTGTTCCCTAGCAATGAACAGAAATGGTCTGAATTGGTCAGTCAGACCTATGGACCCTAATGTAGCTCCAGACACACTACTTCACTTTCATGTCTTTAATAAATACACCACTGCTCCTCCTGATCTGGTACTGTGCAGAGGAGCAGCAGAGCAAACAAGCTGTCAAATAGCCCATACGTGATTTCAGGTTTATACCAGATCTTCCAGTCTGATTCTTCACTCTGATTCTCTCATTGTGCACCCCAGACAAAGAAAAGAGGAGTTGGAGCAGAGGATGTCTGCTCTCCAGGACAGTCGGAGAGAACTGATGGTGCAGCTGGAACAGCTCATGCTACTTTTAAAGGTACAGAAACACACTCACACAAGCAGTGATGAACTAATGTTATTTTGATGAATATATTTCTTTTCAGTACATTCTTCAGTTGTTCATCTTTGCACTAGGAGGCAAATATATTTACCTATAGTTAAATAACTCATTCTCCGTGTCCTTATAAATATCCTGTATGTTGAAGAAGGAAGCATTCTGGGTATTTTCCAGAATGCCGGTTCTTGAAAGGTTTGCTCTGGATATACCAACAACCAGCATTGTATTCTGGTTCACCGAAGGAAGCTAAAGGATGGAGTAGACCCCTTTGTAAATTCTGAAACGTCTTCTGTTCTGCACTGAATGTTTAATAAATATCCCCTATGAAATGCACTGAACTGACTGAAATTTTAGAATACGTCACCCGTTAATGTGTGAATGCATGGAGTGGTTGGCTCTTTTCACATTTCTTTAGTGGCTAACGAGAAGAAACTGCAAAACATATTTAATTTTATCTACAATTAAGGGAGATTATGAATTTATGCAACCTCTAAACCAGACTCGTTTCTGAATAAACCTCCAAATAAACCTGCTCAGTGTTGATCCTAATCTGTTTTAGTTTTATATCACGGGAATCTGTGAGGCATAATAGCAGTGGTCCTAGGAGGGTTTAAATCGTTTAAAAGAGCAGGGTTGTTAAATTGTTTGATTGTTCAGCGAACGGTAGGCTACAGAATCCCCTCCTTCTTGATTAGACTGAAGGCTTTCACATTTCACTAGCAGCAGATATTCTATTACGTGATCAGAGTATGTTAATCACTGAAATGAGTGCTTAGATTATTGTTGAGGAAATGTTTACTTAGGTGATTGAATCAGCAATTGGAGTTTTGTTGGTGTACTTTGCTATGCTTGTTGAGCAGGATATACAAGGTCTAAGCACCATGGATTAATTTTATATTTATATTCCCCCCCCCCCTCCCAATGT
>JAOXYF010000008.1:17410445-17438520 GCA_028565775.1 Sternarchorhynchus goeldii
TATATATACATATATACATATACACACACACACACACACAGTGTTTAACTGCACTGGAATGCAGTTAAATACTGCTGAAATGCTAAACCAATCTTTGGGATTGACACAGCAGGATTAATTCAGTGAATTATACCAGGTAGATCAAACTTGGTGATGCTTTTTAACCATTAGATAACCATTATGTAAATATTTATCTTGAGTTTATTTTATTTATTTATTTTATTTATTCAAATTCACTGAAGTTATTTGTATTTGGGTGCGATACAATACAAGAACTACATTTGCTCTTTTCCAAGAGCAGTGAGAAACTGTGCACTTCTGATGAGTTTTATATTTTAAAAGATATTTGGGCATATGGATGGATACCCATGTCTTATATCAGTCATGTAAACAGAAATGTAATTTTCTGGTTTTTAGAACATGGTATTGACCCCTTCGTTGACTTTTCTTGGGCACTTTTTAGCCAGTCAGTCAGTGGGACATGTTCTTACTGGAACACGCACTGGTAGGTGGCAAGCAGTCTAGGGCCTTCATTCAATTTACTATCTGTGACTTTCTGTCTGTTTCACCTCGTCCTTGTTTATGATTTATGCCTGAAGGGCTCAACTAAATAAAATAAGAAGGATAAACTATTATAGACTGCAAAGAAAAGCTGCAACATTCCTTTTTTTATGAGAGAAACTTTGCATAACTATGGATGCACTACTCTCTGTAATCACGACTGCTATACCTCACAAAGTGGCCAGTGATTGTAGGTGCAGATTCGGTCTTTCAAATACATTAGGTGGAAATTTGTGGCATAGAAATCAACATACTCTGATACTTTATGATGACCTAAAAGATTGCTGATTTCCATGCTTGTACTTTTTGTCCAGGTGAATTCACTACAATAGCACTAGCTTCATGGTAAGTGACCCATCCGAACACTATATATAACACACAATGAAATGGGTGAATTACTGTGGATACGTACAGCGATTATTGCTAAGAAAAAAAATGAAGGATTATGATGATGGATTATGATTGTGTGTGTATGTGTGTGTATAAAAATTATGTCCAGATGTACTAGTTGTACTTTTAATTAAACCGCAAGAAAATTGTATTAATTAAAAACTATAAAAAGGTTTATGGTAGAGTGTAGCACAGGAGACTAAATTATTGTTTTTAAAGCCATGGTTGTCTCTCTCCTGTAGGCAGGGGAAATGAAACAGTACCCAGCATGCACTACAGGAGGGCGGATCACATGTCTACAGACGGGCACTGGCACCACTTCTGTAAATATAGTCGCATCTTTTTTGATACTGTGAATGGACTCAGATTGTGAATGGCTGCCAACACCACCAGTGCCATAAAATCCAGTGATTTGGACATTTTCTTTACATTTTGTGAATGTGTGCACTGTTCTAAGTACTGTATATCCAAACGGAATGGGGAGATTGGGGCAAACCAAGCTGCTGTATCTACAAATAGTAACACGTCACTCCTCAATAAACACAAAAGCCAAACCTCCACCTTTGTCTTTTCAATATCACAAAAACATTAGGTTGAACAGGTCTAGCTGCTTTGATTTGAGATTTTATTGTAGTATTTGGCATAGAAATCCCAAATAGGTACACTGCTTTATTTAATCAGGTTATCTTTTGCATTGATTTTATAATTTAAAATAATGTTGAAAACAATGACATGATGGTATACTTTATATCTTTGAAACCCTGTGGTTTGCCATGCCATTTTACACAGGGGGGGGGGGGTTTGTGTAATTATTTTACTTGCTTAATCTCAAATGCGTGGAGTTTTTGGCACTGCCATGCCATTTGTTGAAGCTGTTTTCTACTGAATTAAATATATAAATCAAGTATTAAAAGATACTATGAAGACTGCAAACATATGAATACATGAGGCATGTAAATGATGTAAGATTAGATGTGTTAAACACGTGCAATAACTCTTACAAAGCTGTTAGCGTCGTTTATAGAAACACTATATATGCTGTACATTTCCATCATCTGAAAGGGACCTCAAAAATAACGGCACCCTGTATACGCAGGACATGAGGGGCAACTGAATGACTTGTGAGCAACAGTGGAAGCCATATGGTATTTCCTTCTCAGACGCTAACCAGACGCTAATACCTTTTAAGACAATATGTGAAACTATCTGATGGTTCAACTGCTACGGCAATATCTTGGTTAACGTCATTGTTTTAAAACATCTGTTTTCATAGAATTTGGATAAGACTGACTCTGTATAAGACTGAATTTGTTATTTCTGCAGTTGCCTCTGTGTGCATATCTCATTAAAAAAAATAATCTTATTTATTTTGATGGTTCATGTTACTATTTAATGAGTAAGTTTGTTCATTCAGACTTCATGTTCTGTCTGGGCTCAGAGGAGGGATTTTTCACAAAAATGTCATGTAAGAAGGAGAGAGAGTACAGCTTTGTCATGGTATAGAATTAGATTGGCTGCCTCACTACATATGCTACTGTTGGGTGTTACCCCAGTTTTCTGAAGCAGCACTTGCTAATGTCCTTGGAAATCAAGTGGAACATTCACACTTGTGAAACAATGTATGTCAAACATTTTGAACTGATTTTGTAACATTTTTGCATGGTATAAATCAAATTAAAGACATTACATTGTCTTTAGTATTATTATTTCAGGGGATGTTTTATATTTTGCTAGTAAACTTTTAGTTTGTGTTCCTTATTTTATTGAAACAAACAAGCCTGCTTTTAGGGATATGTGATAACAAAAAATAAAACGTCATTTTACAAGACATCACTTCTGCCATAGTGTTTCTGATGGTAGAGAAGTTAGAGTTGATGCATTAGCCACACAGTTTATAATTAAACAAAATAATGTAACAATTATTGCACTGATTTTTATTTTTGTTAAATGTGAAAAGGAACAAAAAATATCCAGAGTAGTAGAATTTTAGAACATTTACATAGTCAACAAGTTCATTATTGAAATTCACAAAGCACACAAAAAATGTAAAAATGCTCACACAGTTCAATATTTATATGGTACATATTTAAACCATTCTGTTTAAACTATTCTGTTCAAGCTACTTTACGATATACTTCTGAAGAGCATTATAATTCTTTTTTGAAAAATGTAGTTAGCCATTGTTCCATATGTACTGATGATGTAGGCATGATGTAGTTGCAACAGGGTGTTTGGTAATGATTACAATCTTCATCCCTCCATTCCCTATTGCTCACCCTCATACACACACACACACACACACACACACACACACACACATATATATGTAATAATTTAATATTGAATTTGCCACCAGTAGAACATTTTCTGTAGTAGAAAACAGGAGAGGAGCTACCACCCTGTCCTCATCAACAGTTTGGCATTGGAAAGAGTAGAGAGTTTCAAGTACCTTGGAGTTCACATCTTATAGGACCTATCATGGACCTGCCACATCTATGCAGTCACAAAGAAGGCCCGTCAGCGTCTCTACCACATCAGATGTCTGAGGGACTTCAGACTGCCCTCCAAGGTGCTGGAGAACTTCTACTCCTGCACCATTGGAAGCATCCTCACGGGGAACATCACAGCCTGGTTCAGGAACTGCACCAAGCAGGACAGATGGGCCCTACGGAGAGTGGTACGATCAGCTGAACGTATCACCTGGACCGAGCTTCCTGACCTGCAGACTATCTACAGCAAGCGGTGCTGGATCAGAGCCAGGAAGATCACGAAGGACCCCAGTCACCCCAACAATAGACTCTTCTCTCTGCTACACTCTGGGAAATGCTTTCGCATCCTGAGGGCAAAAACAGAGAGGATGAGGAGGAGCTTCTTTCCGCAAGCTGGCCAAGCCCTGAATGAGAACAGTAACTAGTCCATCACCACACTCAAACTCCCCAACAAGGGCTTCCACACCACCTCACTCACAAACAACCGAACTGCATCCTTGAACACTCACAAACAACCAAACTGCATTTTGCATTTTGCACACCACCACATTCTCACTCACACGACGAAAACTGCGGTTTTTTGCACTATACCCATCCATGCTGCTACCTGTGTATATATAGATACATATTATATATAGTATTTAATTGTACTAATTGTATTACATTTTTAACTTCTTCACATCTTATATTCTGTGGACTTGACAGTCAAATTTCACTCCAGGTTGTATCGTGTATGATTATGTATGTGACAAATAAAACTTTGAAACTTGAAACTTACACTTTTCCCAGCCACACCCTGAACAATAAATCATGCAAGATACTATACAGTGTCCATGTATTTTACAGCTGTATTTTACAGCTGTAAAGTCAACAAGGCATTGTTAGTTCTGCAGCCATCTCTACATCCAGCCTCAGACAGCAAGGTTTTAATGAAAGCACTTTGCAGCTTTATGCAAAGCAATGCAGAGCCCCTTGTCACTTGGTGGACAGAGAGATTAACTTCTTTCTTTACTTCATTTGGCTCAGTCACTCAGGTATAAGTACTTCCCTCTCACCACTTGAGTGATGAGGCCGGTAGAGCAGTGTTTCAGATCATAAACCATAAGTGGTAAACATAGAGCTCACTAATGGTGGTTGGGGGCTCCAGCTAACTCCCTGCAAGCAGAAGGTGGTGCTTTTCCTTTCTGCCTTGGAATAGGGATATTTATTAAGTCAGTATATATTTAGTCATTTAGTGCTGGTGTTGCCTGTCACTAGAGCACAGAGAGCTCCTCGCTGACCATTCATGTGTGGAGCAAGCATTTTCTTGTTAGGCTGCTGCCTTTTCTCCCTAATGTCTCTTCTGATGATTCGACCTCTCAGTGAGATTGACATTTCTAAAAAGCAGGTGTTTCACCTGTTTGGTACGTGCTTCTTTACAATTATAATTAGTGTAATTAGTCTGCTTAGTTCTGCTTGGGCTAGAGTCAAGCCACCAGTAAGCAGAAAGCTCCTGTTTCTTACTACCGTCGTCTTCATGTTCAGTGGAGAGCTATTTGTTTTTTTTTAGGCCACCACGAACCTGCTGGATACAGCAGTGGTTCTTTACATATGCACCCTTTGTAAAATTTCTTTAGAATCAGGAATGTATATAAGTGTAAAGCTGACCACAGCCACAACCATAAACATTGTCATAAGCCAGTAGGTACAGCAGAGCATAAATTAACATGAGATACAAAAAGACATGGCACTCCAACAACAGACGTTTTAAAATAATCAGAATGCACCCAGTAAAATGTTCAATAATTACTTTTACAAAAGTAAAATGTTTGCAAACACGTTTTATTCAATTTTATTAAACAACACTGTTACAACCACCCATGATTTTCCTGATTGGGACTTCAGATTCCTCTACGAAATTCAGTAAAACAGCAATGCGCAAAATATCAGCACGCCAACAAGCTACACATTAAGATACAGCGAGCAGAAAAATGATTATAGTTTCCCTTTTAAATTTTGTGGTATTACTTGCGGGGTGGATGTAATTACAATCTTTTGTAAGTCGCTCTGGATAAGAGCGTCTGCCAAATGCCATAAATGTAAATGTAATTATTTTACACGGTCGATTCGAGCTACTAGTGTATTAGGCTATTCTATGCAATAAAATGTTAAATCATTTCATGCCGTTGTCCACACATAACCCTGGATTAGGACAGCTTCAGTGAAAGCACGTATTTTGTATTCGAAATGATTTACTGGAAATGTTATTTTAATTTTGTTGTTTGAATTTCTTTTTATCTAGAAGTTACATTTTTTCTCATGTCTGATTTATTCTTAAAATAAAGCGCACTTGTTACAATGAAGCCGTACATCGGACCCAAACCAATCCGCTGAAACATTGTTGATTCTTGTCAAATCAACTGCTCTCGAAGGAAACGTGTCCTTTGGCGTCATCCCCAGCGATACGGTGAGAGAGAGAGAGAGAGAGAGGGAGGGAGAGAGAGAGAGAGAGAGAGAGAGAGAGAGAGAGAGAGAGAGAGGGAGGGAGAGGGAGGGAGAGGGAGTGAGGGTGGGGTGACTAAGCGAAAGAACCGTTTGGGCAGTCGAATTCGGAGTTGAGTTTACGGGTGAGTCGAGGTTGTATCAAGGTGTATGTAACTAACTGGCATGGCGATGTCGTGGTTTCTGCGTGGCGGAGCCCGCTGTAGCTACCCCACAGAGTTAAGCTGTTTGAAAAGTCCTTGATCTTGTTTTTAAAGCTGAAAAAACTGCAGAGAAAGCTAGCTTGTTGGCTGTGCTAGGGAAGCACCAACTGCCTAGTCAATTGTGCATTAGCTAGATTTAGCTTTCACCACATTAAGTTAAGTGTCCATTTTACCAATAAAAGAATGTCTTGCATCATTTTACTGTTGAAGGTTTTGTTTGGTATTATGCTCCAAGTAACTCTAATGTACTGATTTTGTTAACTTCTTGTCAGTTGGACATTATAGCGTGTTGGTTGGCTAGATAGCTTTCTTAGCTAGCTAATGGGCTGTGTTTGCGTCTAATTTTGAAATCACTGACGTGGTACGAATATCTTATTGGGATAATATTCTAGAGGATTTGTAGGCAACATAATGCAGATTAACGTTGAAAGTGTAAAGGATATCTACAGGAGCTGAATAAGGGCGTTAATGCTGTTCAACCACAAAATGAAGAGCAGAGAATTACGTTACAGATAAACTGAATCGTCGCTAACATTACTTGATGGCACTGTTGTTCAAGAAAAGGTCAAAATTACGTAGTAGAGACTTTGCAACATTACATATAACAGGAGGAAAATGACTTCCAGAACAGGTTACAAATCAACATGTGGCATCAGCTTTCCAGTATCACACTTTTATCACTTAAGCGTCAGATGCGCACGAATTTTGGTAACAAATGGATATTTGTGTCATTCATCCACAGTGGTGGTCCCATTTCCTTAACCGCTAGCTCAGTTAATAAATTGAAATGTCCAGATATGGTATGGTATGTATGTTAAAGTGTTATTACACTTTTATCCTTACACAATGTTAATGTATATGCGCGTTTAGAATAAGATCCTTCAAAATAAAGATTTCTTAATTATAGTGTAATCTACGCCCTATGCTAATCAATTTAATCATCAGAGGCATATTGTAATTTTACCAACAGAAAAATCCCAACAATAGACTGAGAAGATTTGTTGAAATAGCCACAAGGTCAGTGGCCAAATATCTACTGATGCTTATTTGAGAAAACTAGCGTAAGCAAAACTAGCATGTACAGTAAATGAAACTACGCTCCTAAAAATCAACGGGAGGGGGGCCTTTAAAAGCAAACAAATGGTCACTTGTAACTAAATCATAGCACACAAAGTAACAGCTAAATGCCAGTGAGTAACATTGTCCATTATGTATCCATAATCGCTAGAAAACCTTGTAGAAAGTATAGCTAACAAAGCTAATGCTAACAGTTAGACGCTAATAACTATTCTAATACACTAAAAAGAAACTTTATTTATATTGCTCTTTTTAAAACATAGTTTACAACGTGCTTAATATAGTATAGCGTGAAATAATAGATAAAAATAACTAGCTATAAACGCGGAACGAGAGGGTGGTTAGATTACACCTTTATTGCGAGACTTTAATTTTTAAAGGTGCTTTTTAAAGTTTCAAAAATCTGCATCATTCTTAAAAGTAGAATAAGGTTTTGACATATATTATATTGATAAGATCTTTTGTTAACTGAATTAGCTGTTAAATAAATGGGATCGACACTGAATCAATGGCAGCTCCGTTGCCAAGATGCACGCGCCAACATCTTCGTTTACAAACTTTGAAAGGGTCTGTTGTGTACCAGTTAGTACTAGTGGCTTGTCCTCCTTTTAACCAGAAATAAACTGAAATAAAAATGCTGAGTAAATAGCTATTGAATTTGATAAAATCAACCCTTCTACCATTATATGTTTATTGCATTTTTAGTTAAACGTTTCATTAAGATCACCCCATTTACCTTAAAATGCGGTTTATTGCGTAGCAGTATAGAAACTGGAGGCGAAAAAGGCTTCAGTAATACAGGTAAAACATAGGAGAACGAAGTCAGTGTGTGAAGATCAGCATACTATAATCACAGCACGCTGCAAAAGAGCTGAAATTCACCCTATGAGCTGCAATTTACTCTACAACTACCAATAGTATGTGTTTTGACCATCCAATAATAGCTTATACTTTGTGTTTTGAGTACAACTTTTGTAAATGGTTAAATGATTGTCTGCTTTTGTATATTGTGTAATAACACATGACCAGATTTGCATACTTGACATGCTTTAAAGAGGTTTCTTAAATTTTTGCTAAACTTTTCACTCTGATTGTACTCCAGGACTAGAGATGCACTGTTGCTCTAATACTAACCTCCATAATGCAGTATTGTTTAGTTTTCTCTGCATTTGTAAGGTTGCACTGCCGTTATTATTTAAGGTTCTTGGTTCTACGTCAGTGTGCAAATGTACTGAATATTAATGGCTACTGAAGCTACTGGGTTCATTTTTGCAGTATTGGCCTTGCCATGATGTACTATTATAAATGTCATTTTTTGCTGACACATGCATTTGTACTAAAGAGATTATTAAAACCAGACACAAAAATAAAACCAAATTGTTTTATAGTAATTAATAGTATAAAATTACTATTATCAGTATCTCTTTAGATGAGTGCCACCCAAATCTTATTTCAGTGATAAAGTTTGAATTCATTTAGACCTCTTTCTAAGTAAATTTTCACATAAGGATGTTTACTTCATCATAGCAAGCAACATCTGGGAATTAAGCATAGACTGTATAGAAAGAGCTGTATAGCTAGTTGGGGAAAGGAGAAGATTAATTTTTTATAGCTTTGTTTTGTCATCTAAACGGACTGCAAACACAAATAAGTACATTTTGTGGAAGAAGGTTAAATACCTTTTGTTTGTTTGATTTGTGGAGTTGCACTATACAGGATCACTTTAGATCCACCTGCACAGAGGGAAATGCTGTGCCTGACAGTATTCGCTGAAAACCACAGTCATTTGTCATGAAATGAGAGCAGGCCAATAGAAGTTCACCTGAAACTCCTATACATGCATTTGATCATCATGGTGCTGAAATTTGAATATGATGAAGACTGGGGACACACAAAGGTGGGCTACAGTCTGTTCCAAGTGAGGACGCTACTGTTAACAGGAAGGTAAAGGCGTGGAGTCTAGTCCAGTCACTTTGATTACCAGGTATGTTGCCTGTTTCATGCAGATATAAACATTAATTGCTAGTGAGTACAAAATAGGTAATGGTAAGGAAATCTGGAGTAAACTGGTGCCTTGATTGACACCAGGATAGAGAGACACTTGGATAGAGAAAATCTCCACATTGTACCCCATGCAGCATAACAAGCACTCCAAAACAAAATAATATCACTGAGAGACCTGTCAGACCTGGGAGATCTGGAAGAAGACTTTGAATCCTGTTCCCAGGATGTGAAAAAAGGTTAAACTTTTTAATTACATAAAAAGTTATGTAATGATAATTAAGTTTGTAATAAGAAAAACGACTATCTGATCTAATAGATGTAGTGAAGCCTGAATCCTTTAATCGAAAAGGACATCTACAGAATGGCAATTTACTAGGCGTTTAGAGGAACCTTTTTTCCCCCATTTTGGCCAGATTGAAATCGCCACTCCCATAGACACGTGACTGTAGCATCTCCTGGCTACCTCGTGACGTCGCTGTAGAGCAAGGAAGGGACTCGCCTAGAATAATCAGTTCAAGAGCAAGTCGAGGTGCGGCACAAGGAGTTGCGTTTTTCAGTTTCTCATTTGGAGCGAACAGGAAAACTGTTCAGCATTTTAGAGACCCAATGCCAGGTCCCACTCAAGCACTGTCCCCAAATGGAGAGAATAATAACGACATCATTCAGGACAATGGAACCAACATCATTCCTTACAGAAAAAATACAGTGCGAGGAGAGCGCGCCTACAGGTAAATCAGTGCAGTGTTCCATTTGACGAGGTTTTAGTAAAGCTAAATGCCATCATGAAACTAATATTTTCAAAAATCTAGTTATTAATATTACGTACACGTTGTAGCTGATTAAGTGTTAATTATATCCTTTCCGAATGCACAGCAGTTAGGGGGGGGATAACGGCTCGTGGTTGTCTTCCTAGGAAGCTGGTCAGAACGTTATCCTAGCTTCCTATCTTATTCATTGTGGCTTTTTTTGACCCAGCCATAGCTTTGCGATGGTGCACTCATTTAGCTAGCTTAGACTATTTAGCATACTTTAAATAATTAGTTTGCCTATTTGAATATGTAATTACATATTATGCATCTGATATTTACTATTGTAATAGGGAAATGTTAAGGACAGGGACTCCAAGCTGACTGTGCGACACTGACAGCGGCATTGACAACGCGCTAGCTTGGATTTGTAATCCAAAATACAAGCTAGCGAGCTAGCTAGATAGCTAAATGTCAGTTTGCTAGTGTTCGTTTGGCTGGCTGTTGCGTAATTTAATTGACTATTTTTCATAGTCAAACATGTTTGGACTTTTGCACTGAGATGAATATTTGCCTAGCTGCACATATTGTAATCTCAACAGATAATTACAGATGCAGTCATCACAGGCCAGTGCTATTGGGTGTCCGCAGTGCTGCTAGCATAGCGGCTATTCCATTTTTTCCCCGTCTCTCTTAGGAAATCTTACTGATACTGTCTAGCTAGGTAGCTAAGCACGTCGTTTAGACACTTCTACAACCCAGCGAATTATTGGCTGTTTGCCTCCGGTTTTGACGAAACACCTAGCATTAATTAGAATTTATCAATGTAATACTAATATGTCATGTTACAAAGTGATCGCCATTTAATTAGTTTGGCTCCAAGAATCCTACTGTAGGCTAAAAACCAGACCTTTTATGTGGCAACGCGATGCATAATTAAGACTGCATTGTCAAATAAATGGCAGCAGTTCATATGACATTTAAAAATCTTATATAAAGCCTGCCGATTTTTAAAGCGCTAAATAAATAAAAAAAATCTGAAATGGTGCATGGCACGTTTGGTATGGTAATCTGCCTAGATTGTTTACATTATGCTGTGTATGGCGCGTCAACGTTGCAGTGCCTAGCCGGCCTGTAATAAACAGATCGGCAAGCAATTTAAAGGTATATGGTGTTAGCCTTTTCTCTTAAGCAATTATTGGTTCGCTGATGGGTTTATTTTAAATTGTTGGTGGTTATCTCTTATTCTAGTCTTACCATAACTGTGGGCAGGGAGAGGTGCCCCTGATATAGGCAACATGTAGCCTACAACATATCAAGGACATCAAACTCCTCTCTTGAAGAGCCACGTTCTCGCCATCCTTCTCTAGGCTGGAAACTGGGTTACGATGTGAATTTTTTTTTTTTTTTTTTTTTTTTTATCATTTACAGGAGAAAATGCAAAAATAGATGCAGTACAGCTGCACATAGCCTACACTTCTACAGTTGCTGCAATTCACATAATGGTTTATGAAAGCTTTAAAGGTTATGAATATAAATAATGAAAACCACTATGCTAATGCATGAAAGATCAGTTTCTGTGTATGTGACTCCTTTCTCAGTTAAAATGGATTTCACCATCCTGTTCAAAAAGACAAGTCATCCATATCAGATGATCAGATTTCAGCACCACCCACATGCCTAGATTACTCTAATCTCTACACGTATGATCACTGTAGGAATTAAAAATTTTACACTTATAATAGAACATTTGAGAGACCTTCACTTTATGGCCAGATGTTGTCAAGTAAAGGCAAATGCACAATTTATACACTTAGGAATGCTGGGATGAACCCAAAAATTGAGTTATGATTTAATTTTATTTATTTATTTTAAATGTGGTGAGGGTGATGATCATTTTGTCAAAATTAAATTATTGTGCATAATTACTGTTATAACCATGATAACCATATAATTATTGTGATAACTATATAATTGCTTTTAAAATAACTGCAATACATTACCTGCACCTGATCTGTTAACTTTCACTCAACGCAGATGTAAGTAATAATACTGACATGTGCCATTTATTACCATTTATTACCATTTATTACCATTGCCATAGCTGAGTTTTATCAACTTATAAGGAGAATATGGCAAAAATTAACTCAAAACAAGGTGTAAACTGTTTAAGATGAGGACTATTTGCCCTTCTTATTTATGGGAATTAATATTGCAAAACTGGTGCTCTGACATGATTCTTCTGCAGTTGTACACACACACATTCTACTCATTCATGTGAGCTATAAGCTTGTAAGTTTAGCCTTTATAATTAGTTCATGACTGTTGTTTAAGTTTTTTGCATGGCTGACCCAGACTATGCTGTTATTTTAGGAATGTGTACTAACAAATGATATTGCTTATAACGTTGGGTAGTTTTGTCAGTTTTTCCACAAGAAGTCTTAAACTCTTCAAGTCAAGACAAGAAATAGCTGTATAATACTGTATAATAATAGTTAATAGTGTGTCTACTGTTCCCCAAAGTCTTCTAATTCTTCTTAAAACCACTGATACTAAATACACTGTTGCATCATTAAATGCAAAGATATGAATCATTAAATAGGATTTGAACTTAACTTATTCAAACAAAAAGAGAGAACATCAAAAGTAAATTATAATAAATCTGGTGTCTTGGGTACATTTCATAACTTTGAAAGTATCAGCAGCTATTGGTTCTGGAGTAGGAGGAGGATAACAAACATGATGATGATGATGATTGTTGTCCTCTGTGTCGTCCTCAGCTGGGGCATGGCGGTCAACGTGTATTCTACCTCAATCACCCAGGAGACTATGAGCAGACATGACATCACTGCCTGGGTGAATGATCTCCTCTGCCTAAACTACACAAAAGTCGAGCAGCTCTCTTCAGGTAAACCAGCTGCCACTTGCTGTTAGTAATGACATAGTTGCAGAAACTCAACATGGTGTATGCATGGTTGTCACTCCGGCTCATATGTCAGGTTTTAGCTTTGATGCTGTCTGGGAAATTTGCAGCTTGAGAATCTGTGATTCTCTGTGAATGTTTCTTGAGCTTTGTTCTTGGTCTGAAGAGCAAGAATGTAGTATTTATTTATACTGTAATGTAGTAATGTATTCTCATGTTATTTGTTGGTGAGTAGTTAATCTGTTAATATAAAACATACAGAATGTTTTCTAAATGTTTCATACTAAATGTAGATAAATTACACGTTCTGAATTACCACAGTGTTTTTCTATTAGTATGTTTTTATAATGCCATGAGTTCTGCATTTGTACATATTTTTATGTTATTTTGTATCCAAATCTGGGTCTGTATTAGTCAGTGTAATAATAGAGTAATAATAATGTGTTTTTCTTTAGTACTTTAGGCAGGTCACTCATCTGGTGTTTGGTGAGCGTATTTTTTAGGCATGTGATTCTTGTTTGTTAAGTTCTTCATGTGTATTTGGTTTGTCAGAATATATTGTCTGATGACTAGTGAACAGGTTTATAACAAACCGAACAGTGCCACATCACCAGGGTAACAGGTCCATAACTAACAGAACAATGCCACATCACCAGGGTAACAGGTTCATAACTAACAGAACAGTGCCACATCGCCAGGGTAACGGTTGGGAGATAACATTTTTAAATTGCAGGGGGTTAAAATTGATTGCAGGGTATTTCTGTCTCAGCTGCTGACTAAAATGCTTCTGAATTATGAAATAAAAATGTTAAACATTTTACAGCTTTAAACACATGAATCATGAATTTCTTAACATGTAAACAATGTCTGCTGTAAGCACATTAACACAGGCTTTCTTTTTGGTTATTCCCCCATTTGTCATTTGGTATAGTCAAGTTTTAAAGGGCATTAAGGTCCTATGAAAAATCATAAAAGCCAATGACAAATCTAATGTCCAAAGTATGATCTGCTTTATTAAATATATTACACTTTTGTAATAATGATTAATACTCTTGGAGTGCTTTAGTCATTGGCACACAGTGGGGAAAAATCAATTGTATGTAAAACATTGTAATCTGGACAATGTGATCTTTTAGGGAGGAAACTAATAACCCCTACAAAACGTATAGAAGGCTGTGAACTCTGTGACGGTGAATACAACATGGTCTTTATTATCCCTGTAAACTTAAAAGGACACAGTGTTGAACTGGCAAAAAGGCAAACGCAAAACAAATCCACAATGCTGGCAGACGAGCTCGTTGCACGGCAACAGAGAAGAGCGCGCTGCTTGTCGTCTCGGGCGCGGATGAGGCCGATTCACAGCACCGATGGTATGTACCTGCAGGCTAGAAACGGTGCAGAGGAAATGAGGGACAGGTGTGAGCATATAATGGGTTAATGGGGGTAGGTGATTGTGTGTGTGTGTGTCTCAGTGGGCATGACCCTCCTGCTGGGTGCCCTGTTCACCGTGACAAGCTCAAAACCTCATCATTTAAAAGTAATTATTCCTTTGGCCTTCTTGTACAATTTTGTGGGAGTCTTGGCAAAATGTCAGCTTGCAAAACTATGTCATCTTTATTTTCATACTGACCGTGGCGTATCTTTTAAAGGGCACAACACTGCAGTGTCACTGGGTGTTGCTAGTGAATGTAACCTGGAAAGTGGATGACCTTCTCTTAACCCATCAGTATTTATCTTGAATTTACATTGGTTGCTATCCTAAATTTATCTGCCTTTATAATTACATTTTAATTATGATCTGCAGAATAAACAATAAACGGAACACTGACATTCTCTTTTCCAAAAGTAAAGATGTCGAAACTTGATTGTGGCATAAACATAGTGGTTGATTAATCATCTGTCACATTACCAGTCTGTCTTCTTCCAAGAGACAGGCAGGGGAGAGATTAGTTGACATCACACCTATCTCATGGAGACATAGGAAATGAACAAATTTGGTCTTTTTGGTGTGTTTTTTTTCTCCAATAAATGCACTGATGCACCATAATGCTAGTGTTCCATCCATCCATCCATTTTCCACCGCTTATCCGAGTCCAGGTCGCGGGGGCAACAGCCTAAGCAAAGAAGTCCAGGCCTCCCTCTCCCCTGCCACCTCCACCTGCTCCTCTGGGGGGTTACTGAGGCATTTCCAGGACAGTCGAAAGACGTAATCCCTTCAACATGTCCAGTGTCTTCCCCTGGGTCTCCTCCCCATTGGACATGCCTGGAACACCTCCCTAGGGAGGTGTCTAGGTGGCATCTGGGTCAGATGCTCAAACCACCTAAGCTGGCTCCTCTCAACATGGCGCTACTCCAAGCCTCTTCCGGATGGCCAAGCTCCTCACCCTATCTCTAAGGGAGAGTCTGGCAACCCTGCAGAGAAAGATCAGTTCAGCTGCTTGTATCCGTGATCTTGTCCTTTCGGTTCAGAGCTTGTGACCATAGGTGAGAGTAGGAATGTAGATTGATCGGTAAATTGAGAGCTCTGCCTTTTGGCTCAGCTCCTTCTTCACCGTAACGGGCCGGTACAGAGTCCGCAACACTGCAGATGCTGCAATACTCTGCCTGTCAACCTCTCGCTCCATTTTTCCCTCACTGGTGAACAAGATCCTGAGATATTTGAACTCCTCCACTTGGAGCAAGAATTCACTCCCAACCTGAAGGGAGCATTCCACCCTTTTCCGTAGTACCATGGGCTTAGATTTAGAGGTGCTGTTTGTCATCCCAACCGCTTCACACTCGGCTGCAAACTGACCCAGAGGGAAACTGGAGGTCCTGGACTGATGACACCAACAGGACCATCATCCACAAAAACAATATGTGAAATCCTGAGGCCACCATGCAAGATTCCCTCCACCACTTGGCTGTGTGAGAAATTCTGTCCATAAAAGTTATGAACAGAATCAGTGACGAAGGGCAGCCCTGGTAGAGTTGATGCCAGTCTGACTTACTGTCGGCCATGCAAATCAAGCTTCTGCTCTGTTTGTACAGGGAGTGAATGGCCCCTAGCATTGATCCATGTACCCTGTACTCCCAGAGCACTCTCACAGGATCCCCTGAAGAGCATGGCTTAATGTCTTCTCCAAATCCACAAAGCACATGTGGACTGGTTGTACCCTTCAGGACCCATGCGAGGGTAAAAAGCTGGTCCTCTGTTCCACGACCAGGGCGAAACCCACATTGATCCTTTTGTGACTGAGATTCGACAGCCAGCCTCTCTTTTCCAGTGACCCCCACCCCTGTCTGCCAATCCAGGGGCACCACTCCCGATGTCCACGCGATGTTGCAGAGATGTGTCAGCCAGGACAGGGATTGAGAAGGTCCTCGAAGTCCTTTCCACCGTCCAATGACCTCCCGAATCAAAGTCAACAGTCCCTCATCCTCACTGTATACATTGCTGGTCGAAAACTGCTTCCCTCTCCTGAGTCCCCTGATGGTTTGCCTCCATGGACTCACCAAACTCATTTTGCCAGTTGAAGCTGCCATTCCCTTGGCCCTTCGGTATCTAGCAGGTGCTTCCGGATTCCTACAAGCCAGCCAGTCCCAATAGGGACTCTTTCTTCAACTTGACGGCCTCTTTTACTCGAGCTGTCCACCATCATGTTCTTGCACTGCACCGACAACCTTGCGGTCACAACTCCGATCTGCTTCATCGAAACGGAGGCACAGAACAAGGCACACTCAGAGTCAATGTCTCCGGCCTCCCTCTGGATGCGGTCGAAGCTTTGTCAGATGTGGGAGTTGAAGATCTCTCTGACAGGTTCCTCTGCCAGACATTCCCAGAAAACCCTCACGACACGTTTGGGTCTCCCAGGTCTGTCAGACATTTTCACCCGTCGTCTGATCCAAATCACCACTGGGTGGTGAATGGTTGTCTGCTCTGCTCCTCTTTTCACCTGGATTTAAAACAGAAAAACATTAAAATGCAGGATGGTTATTTTATGTTGGTGTATATAAAAAAATCAAAGGTAATCGGAGTTTCCTGAGCTATGTTTAGCTTGGAGATAATGGCTTAAACTTGGCTAATGCTAAAACGGTAACTTGATTCAAAAATTGATCTGGTGGCATAATATGCGTTCCTGGTCATTGAGGTTATTTGTTTAATATATACATTTCTGTTTAATACCCTAAACACTGGTTGCTGCTCAACAGATTTAGTCTTTGATCATATGTAAACTTTATCATACAGGGAACACCTCAAACATAATGTCTTGATATTGTTTTAAGGTCTTGAAGCACACCCCTCATGGGTCTATGTATCCTTTAATGAACAGAAGCAGCAACTATTTAAAAAAATGTAATAAAGTATTTCATACACACTACACTATAATGAAGTGTATTTACACACTACACTATAATGAAGTGTATTTACACACTACACTATAATGAAGTGAATTTACACAATACACTATAATGAAGTGAATTTACACAATACACTATAATGAAGATTCAAAAATGGCTAAACTTGATCAGATTCGGATGGGATGTTTGAGCTGGATGTATGGCTTAATGTTTCTTAGCTTTGTTATAGCGCAGGTGTGGGTGCCAGGCAGAGTGCTATAAAACGTTCATGGCCACTGAATATCCCCTGGAGCAGATCCTCTCAGACAGCTCACATGACGTACTCTGCTCAAGCTAGCACTTCAGAGGAAGTTCATTATGAGCGCTAAAGTGGTTTGGTGTTATGAGATTCAACTATAATAATAAGAGGTGTATATATACATTTCTCCAGTGCACAACATCTCTATAAAATAAGGCCAGTATATAAACAAACAAAAAAAACCCCTGTATTTAGAACGTGTTTGTTTGAAGTGTGGAAGAATATAGGCTGGGTAATGAGGTTACTTTCTGTTTTTAATATAGTGTGGATGGTGAGGTTGTTTTTATTATAGGTTATATAGTGTTGATATAGGTTAATATAGCTTTAATCGGGATTAGATGGTGAGGTTACTTATAATTTAGGTTGGATGGTGATCTTGTTTTTAATACTGATGTTGTTTTTAATCTGTATTACTTGAATAGGTTACAATATTTCACACTGGTCCTGTAATTGGCCTTTTAGACTAGAGTAAAAGACTTTTTTTTGTTTGTTTTGTTTTAAGATGAACGATTCCAAATGAGACTTGGCTACAACCTGAAGACTGAAGCTAAACTTAATTGATGGGATGTAACTGAGCTCCGTGATGGGGCTGGAGCAGCAGCAATGTCACACAGTTCCAGTACTAATGTGTACGCTGGAACACTGAAGTAAAAATGGTTGGCCTTAACCTCTCGAATCTCTTGTTCTGCCATCTTCTCCTCTCCGCTTTTCTCAATTCAGGCGCTGCTTACTGCCAGTTCATGGATATGTTATTCCCTGGCTGCATTAGTCTTAAGAAGGTGAAGTTCCAGGCCAAGCTGGAACATGAATACATTCACAACTTCAAGCTTCTTCAAGCCTCTTTCAAGAGGATGAATGTGGACAAGGTGAGAGAAGTCTGACAGTGAACTGCCAAAGCTCAAACAGGTGACCACAACAGCATAGATATGAATAGATGATAACGAATTTGGGTGAAATTCTGAAGAAAAAAAAAAAATTGCCACAGAATAATGTGCCATACTTGGGCACAATGGAGATTTATGGTTATGGAGAAGATTTTTTTTTTTCCTGTAGTTACTTTAAATTTCATCTTCCATGCTTCTGCAGATTATTCCAGTGGAGAAACTTGTCAAAGGACGATTTCAAGACAACCTGGACTTCATTCAGTGGTTCAAAAAGTTTTTTGACGCCAACTATGATGGTAAGGAGTACGACCCCGTGCAGGCGCGTCAGGGCCAGGATGCTCTTCCTCCCCCAGACCCTGGAGAGCAGATCTTCAACCTCCCAAAGAAATCTCCTCATGCAGCCAGCTCCCCAACAGCAGGTTAGCTTTAGTTTTTTTGCTTTTAACTCACTTTACTTTATTTATCTTTTTTATTTCTCACATCAGTGACCAGCTAATAACCTTTAATCAAGCAGACCATTTGTGAAGCTGTTGACCGCCTCAGGTCCCTGTTTCTGATTCTGACATTTGTCATCAACTGCTAACAACTAAAACTTGCCATTTTTATGCCGTTAAGACTAACAGTGCCACCCACAAACCTTTAAATCCATGTGTGAACAGGAGCTACCAGATCGGCAAGTTCAACTCCTAAATCGTCCACATCAACCTCTCGGCCATCTTCAGCAAAAAAGATCCCTGTGACATCATCAACCCCTGCCAAGGGAGAGAAGGAGCTGGAGGCTCAAGTAGCGCAGCTTAATGAACAGGTAATACAACTTTATTAACTCCTCATGTCGTTTTGTCTAACAGATTTCTCCAAATCTGTCTTAATTCAGATGACCAATTTTTGGATCACTATCTGAGATGATCTGCTGTTGTATTTATTTTCTTTATATGTAGTTCTGTTCGTACAACCTTTCCACAAAAGCAGACATGCTCTATTCTCATGCACTCTGGCCTGACCCCACGCTCTGCCCCATAGCTGAATACGTTAAAGCTGGCCCTGGAGGGCGTGGAGAAGGAGCGGGACTTCTACTTCGGGAAGCTGAGAGAGGTAGAGGTGTTGTGCCAGGAGCAGGGCCAGGATAATGGGCCCTTCGTGGAGAGACTCATGGAAGTGCTGTACTCCACAGATGACCAGGTCAGCTCTCTCACACTCATTGTTTGTGGGGGATTATTTGAGAATGTCTTCCATGCTGAATAAAATGTTGGTGATTCTCTGCAGCTAGGGCTGCACAGTATGGACCACATATTTATATCACTGCAATTAAAGCCTGGATTTTTTGTATTTACGACAAATACATTTGGAATGTTTTGCATCAATAAATATATTATTATCATCATCATCATCATCATCATCATCATCATCATTATTATTCACTACCACTCATACTCATGAGGTTTTATCCATAAGGCCTTTACAGCCCCTTATCTGTATTTAATCAAATCCGTCCATCTGACTCGTAGTCCCAGCTGGCAGAACACGCCTTCAGGAGTGAACGTGTGGTTTGTGGTTTTTGTAGAGACATTCAGGAGCATCTTACAGATATGCAGGCCAGGCACTTTGAGTGTAGGTGCTAAGAGAAGCAGATGTGTCATCCTGCTAATGTGATGTCCTGCCTCTTTGTCCAGGAGGCCAGTGGAGAAGGGGAGCATGAGGCACTAGCACAGGAAGGCGATGTCCCTGAAGACACACAGGATGAATACTGATCACTATCTCACACACACACACACACACACACACACACACACACACACACACACACACTATGCCACCGGTTGTGAGTATTTCCCTTAGTCACGTTTTACTCTCCATTATTTTTTTTTCCTCACATGATTTCCTTTTTGAAGAAAAATGTCCCAGAATTGTCTGTGTGTGTGCGCGCGTGTGTGTGCGCGCGTGTGTGTGCATGTGCGTTGTGAAAGTTTCTGTACGTACCTCCATGTTGAAAGAACGTGACCCGAAGTGGGTTTTTTTTTCCCCCTCCTTGAGATCTTAAAGCTGAGCTGAGTCTTTTTTTTAATTTCCACAGTGCAGTTGCGTAGTGATGTTACATTTATGAAGGACTGATGGCTTTCTGTTGTTTTCTGTGGATTATTGGCTTCTTTCTTACCCAAACTCTGCTCATTAACTTTTAAGTGTGGCATTACCAAGCCAAATGGTCAGGATACAATTCTGCAATAAGTAAAGCCCTATATAAATGAACATCTAATTACTTCAGTATTCTGCTTCTATACCTGACACAGAACTGCATTTTAAGAATATTCAGTAATGCTTTGGAGTGGAAAAGATCCTGGCTCTGCACCTGGCAATGGTGGTCTATGAACAGAATGGGGCTAGATTGCAAAAAACAGTCCTTTTGCTCTCCATTATCTGTTTACCACATATAGAAATCTAAGACTTTTGGGTAGTTTGGTGTCTCCATTTCACAGCTATAGATGTCTGTTATTGCTGTTAGACAGAACCTCAATTTCAGCCATGTAGTTTAACGGTATCCAGTTACCACACTTTCTTTTGTTATGTTCAGAAGTCTGCCACATTCTGAAGAAAACCATGTATATCGAAGATATTTTTTAATATAATTTTAAAGTACAGGTCTTAGCAGAACTAATGGTCTCTCCACTGAACTATTGGACAGAATCCAGTACTCCAGTGCATTGTATACTGTTTTATGATGTTGCTTTTAGTTCCATTATTGAACTCCACAGATCAAGTCATTTACTATTGTGTAAAATGAAAAGGAATGTAAACATATGTACTGTTAATAATTATAAATAAGAAATGTTCTCCTTTTTCTCTTGGTATCCCTCATTATGCATTCCCCAAACTGTGTTGCATGTTTTCATTTTATTTGTGAATAATTTGACCTGCTTTTTACATATTTAATACAAATGTTACATGTTTTTGTATGTTTAACCTGCTATTTTAAATCTCTTGAGAGATGATCTTGCCGTAATAAAATCTGTCACTTTCAAAAGGTAGACTTGATTTTTTTTTTTTTCCCCTCGAAATTTTGATCACAATGTTGCAGGATAAACAAATTGTTGTGTAGTAAGATTTCATTACTTTTCTGGGCCATATTTCCCAAAAGCATGGATGAAACTGAACATTCCCTGTCTCTTATCATTTAACACCACGATGCTTTTGGAAACGGTGGCGTCGTTGTCTTTGTCCCGTTGAAGTATCCCGTCGGTACGTCGATAGAGGGCAGTGGTTAGTCCTCTTCTGGAAAAGTGAATACAGAAGAAGACGCATGTCGTGGCCCGCGAGAATGGATGAGCTCGCGTAGCTGACGTGACCGATAAAACTAACTGGTATGTGTAAAGGAACTGTACCAGATATCAGTTTGCTATCTAGTTAGCTAGCGATTCCCCTCCCTCCTGAGTTAAAATCACTAAGCAAATCACTAAACAACATGTCAAAGGTAAGTGAGCCAATGAAAAAAACGTCTTGACTTCATTGTTAACTAGCTAGATATGAAATAATTTCGCGTCATGTTATGAGAATTAGCTAGCTATATGTAGCTTGCTACGTGCTGCGCCTGAGTTCTCTCCTGTATGCGGTCAGACCGCTTTTGTTCTGGTAGCATTAGTTAGGTATCAACTTAAGCAAGAAGTTAGCAAACAAATGACATGAAAAATGGCATAGCTGATTAGCAGGCCTATTATCTACTTCTCATGGTACTGATGTTTGCACATTTATTTCTGGTCTCTGAAGCGCAAAAGAAACCTACAGAATATGAGATGCGTGTTATTTCCAGAGGACGCCAAAGAAACTTTCAGCAAGAAGGGATGCGCGCCCTTAAAAGCAACAAAGTCATGGGAGAGATGTGGCGAGAGCTTCGTGGACTCTGACATGATCAAGGTCTGGAATGAGAAACGGGCGCTTGTTCTGACACTCGCTTACCTCTAAAGTGAGTCTGATCTGGGATTAAAAAGACGCTTTCTAACATGTAAGTTATGTAATTGTGTCTTCAGACATCGGGAAGAACGAACACAACTGTGCAGCGGTTGGCAGTGCCATCCAGACCAGGTAGCTATCCTATAAACTTTTCTTACTTCTGTACTACCTTTTCTCATAAAAATTACATGTTCAAAGGTGGCTACGTATTTCAGTGTCGGACACACACCAGGTGCTTTATTTGCTTTCAGAACATAGGTTCATATTGAACCACAATAATACAAAAATAATGCAGAGGGTTGGATACTTTTACACTGTTTACTGCACAGTGCACATGGTTAATCTAATGCAGCACATGGTTAATCTGACGATGGAAATGCTATATAGCCAATAGACTAAAAATTAATGTAAAATAGAAAAAAAACTACTCAGTAATGCTGTTTGCATAAAATAAGAATTCGCTGTATTTAATGAATGGTGAACTACTGTACAGTCTGGTGAAACAGTTTTGCCTATTTAAATGGTCATGCTACTTTGTCTCTAACTTTATAAAGTCTATCACACTGTAGACTTTATAAAGTCTAGACTATATCATGCTGCAGACTTTATAAAGTCTAGACAATATATCACTGCAGATTTAAGTAATCTTAAGACTTCTGAAAAGGTCTCATTGTTCATGTTTAAATATTCTGACATATTAACATTTTAGTGTTTATCATTTACTACAAAGACGTGCAGCATCACATGCAGTATTCATAAAAATCAAAAGCCCAGCTTCACCATAGGTATATTATGGAGAGCAGTCAGAATCTCCTAATTAGAAAAACATTACATATTTAGTCACCGTAGTGTCTGATCAAGTATGTTTTTTTTTTTATGAATTTGTCTGTTCAGAAATGAATTGCCTATTCAATTCATAAATAAAAAGATTATAGTAAAATTCATGTCTCACTTTGGCTTCTGTGTTCTGGAATGTGATCTGGTCTTCTTTATTTGATTTATTTATTTGTTTGTTAAAAATGTAATTAATGAAAAAAATTATTTCTATTAATGTTTTAATAAAAAATAAAAAAAAACCAGAAAATCTGCTTTGTGTGCAATAGTGAGAATCCTGGAAGAGGATCCAGTCCATATTGCGTGGAGCTCAAGTGAGGAAGAGCAGTTTGATAATGAACACCAGCTTCCACATCCTGTACCAACTGCAAAGGTCTCACGGCAATCCAGAGTATGTGCTAATGGAAGAGAGACAGCAGGCAGCTCCTCCAGCAGATACCGCCATTTACTCAGCACAGGAGCAGGTACAGACTCACTGGGTTCATTTATTCAGTGCAGGAACAGGTACAGACTCACTGGATTCATTTATTCAGTGCAGGAACAGGTACAGACTCACTGGGTTCATTTACTCAGCACAGGAGCAGGTACAGACTCGCTGGGTTTATTTACTCAGCACAGGAGCAGGTACAAGATGCTAAAATAAAGGACACGAACATAGTTTTATTATTATTAAATGAAAGATTCACTTAATGTAAAGTAAAATAGTATAACGATACTAGTTTCTTTGAGCTTGCAGCTCACTGATGATACGTAGTTATCATCAGTTATTACTCTACTATCTAAGATAGTAAATTACTATCTAATTTACTAAGATAGTAAATTTACTTCTAATTTACTAAGATAGTAAATTACTATCTAAGATTTTGGAGCTGTCTGTGAACAAAACCTAACGAGTCTGGATATCTAAATAAGCAAATTCTGATTGAGCTGTACATTAGAATTTATTGCATGGCAAAATCAGAGTTAAAAAATCCTTTGGCTGAGGAAAAGTGCACTTGATAGAAAATGTACTAGATCTCTTAAAAAAACAAGGAAATCTGTCATTGTAGCTGTCATTTCATACAACTTACAGTTCAGGGTCAATGTCCTATGCATTGTGCTGTACCAAATACACTTTGTCACACTGCAGGACATACATATTTTCCGCATCAACCACAGTTACGTCCATTCCTTGCTGTTTGATTTGAGATGGCCATAGTCTGTAGCAGTGCACTCAGCAAAATGTGTTCTGACAGAAAGTGTCTCCAGATTTGAGTGGTGCATCACACCAGAGGAAAATAATGATGCACGGCAGTCGTTCATGCCTTCAGTGGCTGGGAAAGGAGACACCAAGTCTACCTATAGCAGATGCATACTAGCAAATAATGGCACTTCTCCAGAAAAGCACATAGGCCTCATATCAGGCTAATGGAATGTGATAAATTTATATTATGTAAGAATTAAGTTTTAATCTCAGAAGCTGCACATTGTCTATAGCTTGGTGCTTTACAAGGATACAGGAAACGGTGAAGGTACAGTGTAGTTATGACCAATCAAACTTTTAAATACTAGTTTAAATTCATGAAACTTTGTGTCCCAAAGTATTTATGTTTTGCCATACAGAGGAGCCGAACACGTTACTGTGGAGTGATCCTGAGATCTTGTGATTTCAGTAATGATCATATTGTAGAGGCGGAATGCTTTAAGTTCACTCTCTACTATATGATCAGGTTAATTAGACACCTGCTTTAAGCTCAAGTTCATGTTCTAATTCAGTCTAGAAAACAGGGTAGCATGGCAAACAGAGTTGCCAAAGATAACTATTCCACACTTTGAATAAAACATTTCAAGGCATAGTCAGTTCCAATATTTTACATATACAGTAATTTATCTTAAACTATAGATTTTATTACAGTTTTTGCCACTGCATATAACCAAACATGAAGGTGTAAAATGGAGGTATTCTGTGTTACCTCACTCCGTACATTGTGTTATGTTGTTCATAGACACAGATGACCTACCCACTATTGATTCAGACAGTGAGCAAGAGGGTGAGGTGTCTGCGGTGAGTACAGTTCCCGTGGAGCTCATGGCTGTGATTACATGACACTACAATAGAAAAAAGACTGAAAACTTCTCAGAGACAAAACCGCTCCCAGAAGAAACTCTAGAGCAGTGGTCACTAGATATCGGACACAAGTTTGCATCTGAATGCAGTGAGTGATCTTTATGAACCATAAACCACATTGCTAATATCATGCTTAACTGTGCCTTGCATTCGTACCATACACAGCTTAGCATGGGACTTCCAAACGCTGTGTCTTGTGTCTAAATAATTTCGCACCGCATAGCCAATCAGATCCTTATGTTAGGGAAGTGCTGTCAAATCATATATCAATTATGGTAAAATATCTGATTCCTGTTTAGTCTAGCAACAGCCCAGAGTAGAGTAGAGTTTGGTGCACACACAAAGTTATTAGATCAAACTGCTACCAAGCACAGCAGTGAGAAGAGAGAAACAATATTAGCAGAGAATGTGCAGTCTCCTTGATGCAGCTGTTCAGTGCAAACCAATTAAAAATATATTTTACTAGTAACATTAAAAATTGAGAATTTTTAATTGTTCACAAAGGGAGTTTGGAATTGATCAGTTAATAAAGTTTTTTTTCCCCTGTGTATAGACTGCAACAAATGTTTGAATTGCCATTTTATGTCTTGCCTCTAAACTCACTGGAGTGTTTTAGGTTGTTTTCAATGGATGTGAGCTGGATGTGTATTATTTTATGCCCACTGTGTAGCATCTAGGGCTCACTGTCAAAGGTAGGCACACCGTGTTGTTTCTAGCCTGTTTCTCCGCCAGTTTAATAATAAAGAGGTATTGTAAGAGGTAGTTTGAAGTCTTAAAAAAACATTAATCTCCAGCCCAATGGAATCGGTTGGTCATTGGGCATCTTTTTTATAGTTTTGAAAACCTACTATTTGCTTTTATTAGACCTGCATATGCAGAAATAATAAACTGGTCCTGATTCCACTGGTTTAGGAATGTTATGGTGGGGTTGGGGTACAAGAACAGAAACATTACAATATCGACTCATTTACGTTGGAAAAGTAAATTGACTTCAGTGCCTAAGGAATTAAAATTCTCTACTATCTTAAGTGAACTATAAGTCAATCTTCATAGAGGATCTGTTGGGCTGGTGTTTTGGAATTTTAGAAGGCTATCAAACAGGCCCCACATGAAATTGGCACATGTAGGACACATGTAGATGGAACTGACTGCACGAACGTGAAAATGCAAGGGTACCTTGGGATTACATGTCTCTGGATTACATTTATTGTTGCTATTATTGGGTATTAATGTATTAAACTGATTGGGTATTACAGTATTAAAGTGATTGTGGGCGACTGTTTCTCACCCTAATACCTCACCCCAGAGGTCAAATGTGTGTTTTTATTTTTCTAATATGTTCCAACATTTACATGTTTACATGTCAGGATATTTAAACATGTGAACAAACCGTCAAGCTGCTCATATTAGTGTAGTATTAGTAAGATAGCCATGCTCCACTAAGGAAACACCATGGTGTTGAAGAGGAGGTGCCTCTGAAGTGAGTGGAGAGGTTTCTGTATATTAGGTTTTTTTAGATAATTAATGTACAGAGGAAATTCCAGGGGGCGGCTTCCCAAACAGAGGCAAGAAGGGATCTATGAAGAGCTGGATTATACGCATTGTCACCAGTGGGGAGCACTATAGATCTTTAAGGATGGTTTTCTCAAACATTGTCACCAGTGGGGAGCACTATAGATCTTTAAGGATGGTTTTCTCAAACATTGTCACCAGTGGGGAGCACTATAGATCTTTAAGGATGGTTTTCTCAAACATTGGCACACTGTTGCAGGTTATTAGTGTTCTGATCTGCAGCTTTTAATGCAGTACAGAATTTGTAGACTGAAGATTGTTTGTTTTCTTCTTTCAAATATTTCTAGCTCCCTTTCATTGAAGTACCAGATGCTTATATCTGGCCATTCCGTTCATAAAAAATGTCAAGTGGTTTGAAATTCTAAGTGAGTCATTCTGAGAGAGGGAACATAAAACGCAGTGAAACATCATCTAATGAAAGAATGTAAAAAAATGTTATACAAAACGTTACGACTTTGATAGTACTGATTTTTAGTTTTTTATTTTTTACTGCAGCAAAGTCTGCAATGTTTTCAAGTAGTCAGTGGAGACCTAAGGGGACCATGCCACTGTGCTGTGTGCAGGCTCTGGCAATCAGGAATAATTATACTGCAGCAATATCTTAAAAAAATCAACATATAGGAGACATTGAAAGTTTGTAAATATGTATTTACTATGAATTAATAGTTTAGCTTATCTGCCAGCAGATCAGTCTCTCTTGCAGTAGTGGCAGGAGAAGTATTATTTCAACAGTGTAATTTGTCTTGACTAAAAATGTAGCCACAAACAAAAACTCTTGAGGAAAATATCTAACCTTGGGTAACTATGGTTATTATTGTGCTCCACATTTAGTGTATGCTTCTCTATTTTCACATCGTCATTTAATGAAACTAAACGCTAAAACAATTACAATCTTCTACATTAGCAACGCAAGATTTGAGGCAACAAACTAAGGAGTTACATTCAAAATTTGGGTTTTGTGAGATGGACTTGCCTGTATACTGAAAATGAACTGAATCTAATATTAAGGATTCCTCTTCTCCCTTGTACTGCATCATCTTTTATTGTCCATTAGGTTTCACTGAAGGTAGGTGATGGTGCTAAGTAGTCAGGAAGTGCTATCAACAGAAATGTAGTCCATCTCTATTGTCTTGCTCAAGCATCATCTTTTGTCAGCTTATGTTTCTGGTTTGTTGGTCTTCATGAGCATTAATCCATACTCAGCTATCAACAAACTCCAGTTGTTA